>CAJVPT010005452.1:0-12175 GCA_910592055.1 Acaulospora colombiana | reverse complement strand
AATTTCTATTCTGGGGAAACAAGACAAATTGACTATTATGAAAGGCACTCAGCCCGGGATTGCTAAAGATGATCTCGAATGATATTACGCGAAGAGTTCAAAAATAGTAGACAGGACGGACTTCAGGTCCATAGTCACACAGAGTCATGTATACTTACACAGAATTGATGGGGCAGGCGTGGATTTGTTACAGCATGATTATGAGTTAAAACAAATAAATTAACAAAAATTTTTTCTTTTTTTTTAATTAAAATTTAGTGTTAACTTTTTTTTTGATAAATTACTACTTATTGATTGAGAATAATAGCAAGCTATTTGATAAACTTTTTAACCAATATAATTAGTTCTAAGAGATTAAATAAAATACATGATATCACTTGTAAATTCTATAATACTAATTGCATATTACTTTATCAAAGCTAATAAAAAAGGTTGAGTCAGCTAATTTAAAAATGAGTGAATAAAAAAAAATAAGCAAAAATTCTAAAAGGTTTTGTTATACACTGTTTATATGGTCTTTCTTATATTTAATTATTACAATTAAAAAATAAGTAAAATAATTTTGTCAATTTGTAAGTTTGCACATTTAATTGATCGAACTAGATTATTAAATATTAATTTTACATTAACTTTATTACATTATTATAGATATTTAAATGAAAATACTTTTATTATTATTATTATTATTATTATTATTATTTAAAAAATCTTATTTAAGAATAAATTAATTAGAGGCAAAAATAATAGATAATATACAATTTTAAAATAGAAGTCTTTTTATTATTAAAATAAATACGAAATTTATAAGTTGTATGTAACATCCTTAAATCATCGGCATAATGATATTTTAATATGAAGGAACAGAGCTATTCACTACCTCACGAGCCAGTGCCTATATAATATTACGACTTTAACTCGATTTCTTACTACACAATATAAATAATCATGTCAAGTAATCATTTTACCACATAATCGCGATAAATATGTTGTGGTTTATCACCTGTATTTTGTATACTTAACTTTAAATTCATAATGTTATTTATAATTTACGCCAAATCACAGGAAGAATATTTATTAAGGAAATATAGTACATTTGTTTCTCAACTAAGGAAACGCTTATAAGTACGTAATGTGATTTGTTTGGCATTGATGTATGGCGTTAGTTTTAAGACTCATTAAATGAAAAAAACGCTTAGGTTGTTTATAATGCATCTTGACATTACGTAGTAATACACCAGCACAATTTAAAATTACGCTGACGACATACAGTATGTCATTAGACATAACGAACATATGATTAATTACGTAGCACTTTTGGTAACGCTAATCCATCTCACACGTTACGATGCGATGCTTTATTCGCCAAAGATGGTATCTTAATTAAGAAAGAAAATCCAATAAATTGGATTAGCATTCAATTGTGAAGGGATTGATGCTGTGTCGTGCATTGTACGAATTTCAATAAATTCGCAAATTTTAGCCATTATTTTCCTCAATACATATTAGTAGCACGCATAGATCGGTCAATCTCTAAACATAGTGATTACTATTTGCGCATAGTACGCATGCTCTTTACATAATAATATACTGCAAACAATAATTGCATAATGTGTATATGTTAGCAAATGATAGATTAAACATACTGTACTTACAATAAGTATAGATTCGGAAAACGCAAAATACTGCCTATGAAATGTGTTTCGCCAATTATAAAATACTCCGAAGCATGTGTTTATATCACCAAATAAACATCTTTGTCGACCGACTCAATATGTCTGCTACTTTAAATGATTCTGCGATATTAAGAAAATACTGTAACTCGGCAATTTGAGATTGACGCCTTTCTTGGGTTGATAATATCAATTCGTACTGGTGTTTCCGCGTTGGAACCTGACACAGAATTGCACAGGACTCTTGTGGTATTTTTACAATTGGATAATGCACCAAAAGTTAAGTATGATCAGGATCCAAGACTTTTAATGTTTCCTTCGCCTTAAGTTGCACCAACTTAAAGATTCGTGTTTAGATTTTCGATATTCTGATTAACCGTTATACATCATGTATGTTAGAACCAATTACTTCGAGAGCAAATTGACATAATAAACAATATTATGTGATCATAAATTTGCATTCCAGAGAGTATTATTCACAATTTACCAATGAGCGACAAATTAGCCTTCTTATAATAGCTTCATTTGAAATACTGTAAATTAGGAATCCATTATAAAATATCATTAAATGGTGAGTGAAAACACAAATTGTTGCAATAATATTATATTAGTATGCAGTCATACAATAAATATATGGTAAATTCTTTAAACGCGTTCGAGAAAAATTAGAAGCAGGCGCGGCAATAAACTCGGAACCATTTAAAGCAAGCAAATTAACATCACGTCAATGAGGGTGCTCGTTCTTCTTTTTTTCATCAAGCTTGCGTAATACTTTTGTTTGATTTAATATGCATTTTGTTTATCGCGGAATGCTCCGACTGGTTACACTACAGTAAATAGGTATCCCACCGTTGTTGTTTTTATCCGATTGCATAAGAATAGTCGTAACGTGCGAAGAAAAGCGCAAGGATTAACAGTATCGACGCAGTTATCAATTTGTCAAATTGGTTCTAATTTAATTAAAAAATAAAAATCCAATTATTCGTATTTCTAAAGTATTCTTGTACGTTATGTATAAAACTTGCAGTATCGTGCACCAATAATTAGATCATGACATTATACTACGGAATACTTATAAAAAGGTCACAATATTCCAAGCTTCAGTTGTATTCGAATAATCTCTCGTAAAAAATATATGTATCTTTACACTCTTCGCCTAACTATACTCCAAGCTTCTCTTTTATTCGAATAATCTCTCGTAAATAATATACTGTATGTACTTTTTACATTTCTCGCCTAATTACAAAATAACTAAACTTTAAGTAATCAAATTATAACATGAATAATAATCAACGACAAAATAATCCACTCTTACGAAGACGAAACCATCGACCACCGTTTGTACCCCTTCCTCAGGGTCATCCGCAAAATCCAGTAGCCGTCCCACTCTTCCCTCTACAAGGGTTTCCTTTTCTACCCGATGCTGCTCGATTATCGGAGAATCCGGGCGCGCCGACCTTTGCGGAAATGTTATTTAACGGGGACGAGAATTTCGGTTAAATCAATTAAAACTATCCTTATCTTCGGAAATTCTTCATCATTCTGGACGCGAGAAGGACGATTTCGAAAATTTTAATGATGATCGACGTTTTTTAAAGTTACTGTATACGTAATTTTATATTCTAAGTTGGATTAAATACGTAGGAAATTTTTTAGATAAAAGAAAAGGGATTGCTTTAATTAGATAAAAAATATGTTAATATGCAAGGACAAAAACGAATAAATTTCATGTACTGTATTTTGCAACATCACAATTACCAAATTTCCTGATTTCACGCCAAAGGTTGACCCTTATTCATAATTTATTGGTTTTATTGATTAAGTTAATTAAAAAGGAAGCAGGGTCGAGAGTGGCCTGATTTTTTCAAAAGGAAGGGACCATTACGTATACTGTATTACTTATCTTCCGTATAAATATTCATTTACAGATTACACTTTACGGAACTTTTTAACCAAGTTCTAAATTAGTCGATGTGATAAATTGACCTCCATTTATTATTTACCAATAAGATAATTTTAGTCATATAAGGAACTTTTATAAAAGGGTCCTAGGTTACGCACATAAAAACGAGAACAACTCACGCATACAAAAAAATTCCCAAGAGACGACAATCTTAGCTTGTTAAACACGGTTATTTTTGCATTTATGCATATTGTGACCGAAACAATTCCCAAATTGAATCCCTCAATGATGCAGTATGCATGTCACGTTTACATAATGCAACACTATCAATAATATTAATATAATAAACACAAGGTTATCCTTGTATTTAATACAGTCAGCTTCGAAAATAATCGAAACATAAAGATTATAACTCCCATGTCCTTGTACGTATACCATTAATATTATATATATATAATTTACGTAATCTAGCCGATTAAAACGATTCGGTTACTTGGTTACGGAAAGGATACGATCATTCCATCCGAACCATACATTTACTTAGTATAAGCCTACCCATGTAAAATCATGCATGCAATACGTAAACCGCGTGGACTATGTGTTTAATAGAACTGTCGATAAGGGAAACATCATATACGACTGTACTATAGAATTAGTGTACATTTAATAGTGACATTTTGTTTAAGGTCATAATAAGCAAGTTTTTTTAGTGATACTGTTCGACAATATTACAAAATGTTTTTACCGTGCGTCCAAATTTCTGGGAACGTGCATTAACAGGAGTCGGCTGGAGACTTTTTTTTACTAAAAGCGAACTTATTTAATGATCAAATATTACGCTAACTAATCAGAAAACTAGAACAAAATCAGGAATAAACCTTTTTAAAGATTTCGTATGTCAATACTTACAGTATATTGATCTTATTGTATACATATACTGACTTACTCAGGGAAAAACCTTAAATAAAATTGTCAATTTTGTTTACATACAGTAAAACACTATTAAACCTATTTTGTGTGTTTAATGCTCGGAGGCAATGTCAGAATAATAAAAATCCGTGTAAGACATATTGTATTGTTGTGTTACCTCTTATTTGTTGTAAATCGACTAATTTCCCTGCATTATTGTGCTGTCGTCCTTATATACAGTGCATAGACGGTCAATTGCATCTCTATTAGTCACATGTTTCTGTGCATATATTGTATTATGATTGTGCTTTATGATTTAACCGCACTTGCCTGATGTTGACTTGATCTCCCGGCAATTTTTTTTATCCACGCACGCATAGAAACTACATATTGTCGAGTCAGTCGTTAATCTATGCAGCTCGCTTGACCGCACGTATTAATCACACGATAAATCACATAAAAACATTAAAATGTATGAGGCAAAAAATAATATATTTGAACGAGTTCACTTACTCGTTTCGAGACACCCACAGTCTTTGTTCAAATGCGTTAAATACGTTCACTTAAATACTACATACATGCGCCATATTTACACATCTTTTTAGGAAGCCACTAATTTCTAACTTTGCGTATTTTGCGAACAATGTGTGGCTTGGTCGTAATCAATGACCTAATATTCTTGCGCCGCTAATATATGCTGCGTCGCATTTTCCCTCACACATGCATACGTACATGTAGCTTGATTTCCACAGGTTTTTTTTTTTTTTTTATCAAACTTGTGTGGTCTAAATAAAGAAAGAAAACAATAAGTACCTACAATATCTGCCGAGTTGATTACACTTTCGGTTGTTAAAAGATCCAATGGAAGCGAAATAATAGGCTTATTTTGTTGCATTCGCACTGGAAATCGGATGCGGACTCAAAAATAAAAATCCATTTTCCTGCAAGGATACAAGTTATAGTCATGATAAGTTCTATGCGAATTAATGTTGGGCATCGTTCATACTTACGATAAGGAAACCTGCATTTTTTTCTAACCTAATTTAAAACCAAGCCAAATAAAATAATCAACAATGCTGCATATACAGTATGATTCATAAATTCTGACAAATTTTTTTTTAATTTTTTATTTTATTTTACCATTTAATAAAAAATTATTGAAATCATAAAATTATTATCTAAAATTATTTAAAATTTAATAATAAAATATAAAAAATAAATTTTTAAAAAATTTTAGATAATGCATAAATACAAACAAAAAAAATTTTTTTAAGTATTATATATATTTAAAAAGCTTATACATAAAAAGGAAACACACACACACACATATATATAAACAAAAAAAATTATATATATATATTTTAAAATTAATTTTATAATGAAAAGATTATAATATATTATATTATAAGAAAAGTTCAATTAAATTTCTTAAATTAAATACGCTATTTATAAAATTTTACATAAAAAATGAATTTTAAAATATTTGCGTTTTTTTAGCCAAAAATTAAAACATTCCATTATACAGTACTAGTGCATTAGAACATATGTAAAAATTTCAAAATTCTTTAAATGAAGTCCTTTAATTTTATTTTATAAAAAAATGTAATAAAAAATGTTCTTAAGCAATTTTAATTTAAACTTTGGATTTTTAAAAATAATTTCATTAAACAATTTTTGATAAAAATAAATTATCGAAACTTATGAATCACGCAATATAATGTATGTAAGTTTCTATAAAAATTTATATAAAGTATAACCATGATATTGGGATTGGTGTAATTTAAAATATTAACTCCGATGCAAATTAAAAATGAAACATGATGCATTACTAGTGATCACCATTTCTTGTAGTATAAATACATCACGTGCGTTGTGGGAAGTGTTTAATAACGTTGCGGGGTACACAGCTTTGTCCACTGTTATTGGCGTAATGGAGAGTACACAGTCGTACCAACATTATTAGCCCCTTGCAGGAGGTATACATCACGTTCGCGAACGAAAGTCGGCAGCAGAAGAAGAGCACCATGATAGGTACGGACATTAAAGCGAGATCGGCAAATGTGCGGGAGGGAGAGTGTGTTGGATTCAAAGCAAAGTTTCCGGCAAAAAACGTGGCGCAGAAAAAAATTACCTTCGATAACATTTGCCACTTTATTATAACTTCGTAGTTAACCATTCTAATCATAAACAGGCTACATTATTGATCAACCCAAAAATCCTAGCGATAAAGCAATGGCACTTCATCTCGGTCGGTTAAGTTCACTTGCACATATTTTTTTTTTTATGGAGAACTATAATGGCAACAATCTATTTATTTATTAAATAATTACATTATACAGACAATTTGATCTACTTTGAACAATAAATAAAAAAAAACAAGTAAATTAAAAAAAAAAAAAAAGAATACATATTTTCTTATTTTAAAGATAAATTTGCAACCATTCGATAAGCTAAAGTTTATCAACAGTAAGTTCTATATGAACAATATTAAATATCAAGACATCATGATTGGATAAATCAATATTTACAGCAAGCATTATAGTTTTCAAGAACAACAACATTTTATTAAATTATACGACGAACAAATCAATTTCTTTTCTTCCTTTGTGAGGAAAGCATGTAATTAGGAAACTTTTCTCCGAAAAATGCAGGTAATTATATAGTTCGCGCGTATATGATTTTATTATATTCCAATACGCAGTGGGAAAAAATTATCATAATATAAAATTTTTTTGATATTTTCTTTGTCACTCGTATAAAAATTTTTTAACGCTGATTGGACGTGCCATATAAATTGTCATACTAACGCGGTCTCCGCGATTTATAGAAGTGATTTGTAAGTAATACTTACATTGCTGAAACACGGGAGATGTTATTATAAGTGAACCCATGCTATCAATGGTATTTTGGCTTCACCATATACTGTATAAAGAATTTCGTGGTCGTTAATGTTTACGTATTATGATGAGATAGAATGTTGACACCGTATTTCACCAAAAAAAAAATAATAATAATTTCCTTGCTATTTTCTTTTAGAAATAAATGCAATATCTGATAAAGATGAATCACGAATAAAATTCGAGTGTTGCGCGACACAAATAATATGAAGATAAATTTTCGTCTATTCTCGTATTCTAAAATGGAGAACCAACAGCAAAATTCTACTGTAATCACCGCAACACTACAATCAGCCGTTCTTCCTCATGACCCAAGGACCGGCGTTTATATTAAACGCTGCACAAACATTAGGGGGTCAAAATCTTGAGAAAATGCTATTAATAGAAGACAGTGGGTGGAATTACGTAACTCACTCATTTACAGAGAACTTCCTATTATATACTTTCTGGTAATTGTTTGTTTACCTTTTCTACGACAAATTGTCTGTTTCGACTTCTCTTTATTCCAAGTCCGTGCGGTAATTTGCAGGTCATTTATTTATAAAATGTTACGCCTATTACATAATACGTACAGTATATGAAATCAGTACTACGTACTGATTTCAGTAGAACAAAAAAAAAAGCTTCAAAGCGATCATTAGAAAATTAATTCTTAACAACGAATCTACTGTAATACTCTTCCATATGTAATTTACACAGGTTTTAAATAAGTAAAATTTCCACGGAAAATAATGCCCGGTATTTCTATTAAAATGACAAGAGAACTACTCTCTGTGGTGACTATTATATTCATAGAAAGCGCTCTGTAACACATCAATTATTAATTTCAACCAACTCATTATGATTTCGCTCATAAAATATTACGTGTATGAATTCTGCGCTTTATGTAACATTTTATTGCCATAAAATTTATTCGAAAACGACCTATCAAGCTACGTACTTTTAAGCGAAGTACTTTTAAGAATTGCTTTAAAATCAGGATAGATATATCCTTACAATAAAAGTTCAAAATCTCCATGGTATTAACGGACGATGACATTTAAAATTCTATTGTGGAAATAAAATTGTGATTAACAAAAAGGATTCTGTCGTAATAATAATACATAATAGTAAGAAAATTTATTTCATGCATCCTTCGCACCAGATAATTTTCAACAAATACTTTTAATCTAATGGTAAAACAGTAAATGCGTGCATTCTAGAAAGTTCTTGTAATACCTAACCGAATTGATTTTCTTGACTGTGCTTTGTTTATTATTTCCATTGTTAAATATCTTTGTTCACACGTACTTTCATTGTTGGATTTTCAAGTGCGTTGTGCATCTCATGCGCGCCATTATTTGTTGTTAATTGCGTTATAGAAGTATGCGATTAAAATTTATTTGAATTATTCTTACCTATACGTACCCACTAGTGTATTTCTTTGAACACGCAACGAATAGATAAAGTACTATTAAGTTCAGTGTAGCAAAGGCAAAAGTTTGAGTAAGCTTCTTATTTTTAAATTCATAGAATTCCGCAGCGCAGTTATATGGAATAAAATATTTTTATAATAAAAATTAAATAAACTAAGGAACGAAATGAATTTAAACCACTCGGGGTTAGAAATTTATTTCATATAATGTTCATATAAATTTCAAAAGTTAACGTCGTAAAAATATATCAAATTGAATGTTTTTGAAAGATATTTTGCTGGCGTAAATATAGTCATTACACACAATTGTTTGGGTATACTGTACTGTAAATAATAAATCTGATCTTAAAAATATATGTTGATCAAAAAAAAATGTTACCACACTTTTCATCTATCTAAAGATCCAAATATAGATTTTTTTTTTTTTTTTTTTTTTTTTTTTTTTTTTTTTTTTTTTTAACGTATTCCATAATGTATTTATTTGTACGTAAATCCTAGGAGCGTATCGGATGAAAATAATTTATCGCATGTGTATAATTAAAATTTTTGAATTGGTTGACAAGTGCATTAAAGAGGATAAAACAATTCACGGAGTTCATATCCGAATAGTCTCTTATTAGTTGGTCCTTTTATTATCGAAATTACAGTACATTCAATCCCGCAAAAATAGCCCAATGACAAATGATTATTATGCTGTTTTAAATAAACATTTACCGGCACAAATAGAGACACGGTAAATTTTAATCAAACTTTCTTATTTTGCCTAAAGTAATTTACAATAAAATAAAATAAAATAAAATAGAAACAAAGTTCCTATTAATTATGTCATAAGAATTTGTCAAGTGCCTGCCTATGGTTTCAAAATTGTAAAATTACACGTAATTCTTCTCAAACTGTAACAAAACAGTCGAAAATTGAATAATCTTTTTTATTATTTAATTGGTTTATGTGATTCTAAGAGTTCGATATAGTATAAAATGATTCACTTCATTTTACGGAGTAATCATCCTAGCTTGAACATTCAATTTCGTATAATGAATGACAAACATCACCCATAACAACTTTTTAGCCAGATGCAACCGATTTAACCCGATCTGAGGTCGCGAATTTCTACCCGATACTACAAGAAAACCAGAAGCACCAAATTTTTTGATAAGTTTATTTTTCTGGTGGGAATGTGTGGAATTATAATTTCCTAATATATGATAACCTTTGTTATTCACCTTACACATTTACAAGAAAAACGTTTTTGTTAAAATCATTATTGTAATCATAATATATAGATTATTGACAATATTTATATTATAAATGTTCACTTGGTTATTTCGCGAGCTCCCGGTTCATATTTAAAAGCATCTCGTTTATTTTTACTGCATTAACTATACTTGACATAATATACTTCAATTATTTAAACAAAAAAGAACTATATTTTTTTTCAAATTTAATTTATTATTGAGTGTTACTACTTTTTTTATATAAAATTTATCAAAAAGTTTATATTTCGTTATTAGTGAAGTATCAAGCATGATGTGAATTAAATTGATTTCAGAAAATCGTCGATGTCATTGAAAGATATCAGTCAACAAGAGTTCCACCATTACTTTTTAAAGTTAAGTACTTATATTATTGTGAGCCAAAAGAAGTATTAAAGAATTTAATCTTTTGAATAATAAAAGACATACCTGTAAAAATTCTTTAACTAGATATAGTTGATAAAATATATTACACAATATAATTTATTAATTTATGATGCATTATAAGTAATCTGGCTACTACAGGTATATACGCAATTATTATCAATACTAGCTAAAATCATTTATAATTCTTGAATTAAAAACTCCTGACAAGCAATAAATTGACTCAAATAATAAACGAGAAAAAAGTTAAAATTAGAAAAAATAAGTTTTTTAAAATAGTCAAGAGAAGAAAAAATATTTCAATAAGGATAGATTTTAATCCAATAAAAAGATATTTTATAAAGTACTATATCTTTTATTATGTATTAAAATTTTTTATATTTGTAATTTTTTTAAATATATATATATATATTTATTTATTTATGTTATTCTTTTCAACTTTTTCTCTTTCTCTCTTTCTCTCTCTTTTTTTTTTTTAATATAGTTTTTTATTTTCATTAATATTATAACTGATAATAATATATATTATTAAATATTTAATCAAAGTACTTATAAATTATTATATTTGTTATATATATATATATATATATATATTTTAACCCGCAATTATGCTGCAATGGCATGTCTTTATTGAGATTTTGAGAAATACCTAAATATTTTACAAACTTTCACAAAGCAACTAACTCATTTTTGTACATTGTTAGTTAAAGGATTACACTACTTAAAAAATATGAGGAGTTCACTAAGCTAGTTCAGACTAAACAAAACTAAGTCTAATCTAGGTACTCTAAGTCAGATTTAGAGGACAATATTTCACTCTCCTAGTAGCTTGGCAATAGTACCTCTAAATCAATTAGGGTCATCATCAACAATTTGTTACTGTAGATTATCCTAAAAAACAATGAATTGCTAAAGTTGGTATTGGGAAAAAAGGGGAATGCAAATCAAAGCCCTCCAAAAGGTTCTTGCTCTATTTTACAGTTTCCTCTCAAAAGAGATTTGCCTAATTGAAATATTCTCTGAGCTTCATGACATTTGAGGAACTTAACCATTCCTGAAAGTGACTTCAAGAAGAATGTTTGAGGAACTTATCCTTCTTTCAATATATGAATTCACTTATTGTTAGTGAGGTTAGTGCCATATTACAGAAGAGTTTATCTGATCAGGATAAAGAAATCTTTTCAAGAACTTTGCCTGACTGGGATAGAAGCTTGGAGACCTCAGCTTTTGTCCAAAAAAGCCTTTTCACCACTTAAGGAACTTAATAAAGATAAGAGTTGGATCTTCTTTTCATACCTGTCACTCACTTTTCAATATTATAATTGTTTCCTAAGTTTGAATATACATTATTGAAGAGAACACTTTTTCTAAAACTTTCTTTCCTACATTACCAATAACATATCGTGAAATGTGAGTATGACCAATAGGAGCTTGTTTACATTCCAAAAACTGACATGTTTTATATCAGCCAATAACCTTAGGTAAGGATTTGTGCTATAAAAAATTCAGGGTCAAACTGAGATAGGCAAAATTCTCCAGAAAACCATGAAAGAGATAGCTCTAAGAGGTCCACAAGTGACTGGAAGGGAAAATAAGTTCTTTTGTTATCAAAAACCTCTTTATATCTTTCACTTCAAAGGTTAAATAGACCTTCAGATACTTCACTACCAGTTCTTCTTCCTTTGGGAACTTTCTTGCCATTGGTATCAAAGGTATTGCTTGACTTTTCTTGGTCACTAGGAGTC
>CAJVPT010005451.1:0-12175 GCA_910592055.1 Acaulospora colombiana | reverse complement strand
ATCATTGCTAGAATCCTGAATGTCGATCATACCACCTTTATTAAAGCCAATGTTCTCAGATAAAACATCTTTTATCTATGGATCAAAGGACAAGAAAAAGAAGAAGATCTTCTAGCTCTATTTTTAGAGGATAAATACTAGTGCTAAAATTACTAATATACAAAAAGAGTGAAACCAAATAATTGATAAAAAATAAAAAAAAATAAATCAAAATATAATAAGAATAGATACTACATCCAAGATTCAAAAAACTTATCACTAGAGATATGTCAATACTATAAAATTAATACTCTAATTATTAATAAAGGTAAATATAGCTTCACAATAACTCGAAAACATTCAATTACTATACCTGTTCAAAAGAGCTAAACATTCACAAGAGAAAATAATATAAACATGAAGAAGATTCTATAAAGAATAGAATATCACTAAATTCCCTTGCCATATTCTCATAGAGCACATCCAAATATTTAAGCATTTCACACAAAATGAGAATATAGTAATTAGCATATCAGCTGAAGCACAAACAAAAATCAAGCAATAAAAAAAGATTATAAGTAGTTCATAAGAGAATATAGAAAGAATAGAAAAATCAAAAAATAGAAAAATTTTTATCATTGTTAATATCTATACAATAAATCTCTCATAAACTTAAAGGCAAATATAATATGGGTCTGGGTTGGATTATTATCACTTTAGACCTAAAGAAATACACATTTTACGAATAGATTAAATGACATCTATTATTCAATAGAACAAAGATAGTGACAATAGTAATAGTCCTAAGTGTACTATTAAAACATAATATAGCAAACATCTATATAGACAGATAAGTAGCTATCAATAAAATAGAAAAGATCTAGAAGAAATATATAAACATGACTATGGAAAAAAAAAATCAAATCTTTTACTTCAAATCAAGATCTTATGCAAGTAAAAAAAGCTTAAACTATTACTATATAAAGGGAAAGGCCATTCCAAAGTTAAATATAATAAAGTGATAGATCAGCTAGCACAAATATATTTATATAAAGCCATGAAGCCAAGAAAAAAGAAATCAAAATTACAAGAATCAAAAACTTAGAAACAGGAATAGTATTACAATAGAACAACTATTTTACTGAAGTTTCTATAAAACTAGTCAACCTATAAATATAAGCAATCACTATATAAATAGGAAGAAACAGAATCTATAGAAGTTCTGTCTCAACCTCTGGAATAACAACTATTAATCAAAAGCAAGTTATATGCAAGACTTCTATCTATTTATAAAAACAATAGATGCAACAAATATGGTAAGCCAGAGATTAGTATTCATTCTTTTCTTTACAAATAACTCAAAAAAAAATAGAAAAATTCTTAAAGGACATAACTATAACCTGTGTGGAAATTACATGAAGAAGAAATAATTTTATCTATTTATTATTTAGTTCTTAAACAAAAATAACTTGAAATATAAAGAATACTTGATAACAAGTATTAGAGAAACCTTCTTCAAAGAATTTATATACAATCTCAAAACAGGCATCCTGGATTGAACAGATAAAAAAAAACTATATAAAAACAATACATTTTGAAATCATTAAATATCTGTAACAAATCTAGCAAAAATATGTGAAACCTTTCAAGAGTGGAAAGCTAGGGAGAAATCACTAAACAAAAAGATAAATTAGTCAATATGAGATAAGAGAAAAAGACTTCATATTTACATTTCAGGAAAAATATATAAAAGATTAATTTATACATCTAGTCAATAAATCAATGGATTATAAATTTAATAGACAACTTTATATATTCAAAATTTCTTTCAATACTAGTTCAGCATTGGCAAATTAGCTCCTCACATTGGAAGTGACAACAAGTCATATAGTAAATATCTTAATATAAAAAATTCTATTGAGTTTTATTTGATAGTAAATAGGTAGTATATTCTAGAATAGTCTTTATATATTAATACTACATAATTATAAAAATAAAATTTATTATTAAACAATAAAGTTCTATTTAAATTTAGTGAAAATTCTACTAAATATAGAAATACTATTAGAAATATATTTACTTAGTTAATTTTTTTTTTAACCTTCTGTCAGACTAGTTATGTGTGCTTTATTAAACAATTGTAGGCTGTACATATAGTATGAATTGCTAAAGCCAAAACTTTAACTAGCTTACTTATTTCAATAATTACTTTAAGTGCAACTTTGGGAGTAATTTTTCACTCCATTAAAAGTTCAAATGAAGACCCTTCCAACTTTTAATATCATTGTTTTCAAGTCACTACTGCAGATCACTCTTTGCAGTTCTGACAGAACTCAAAATCCAACCATTTTATTCTGAATCTAACCCCTATTAATAAGATATCTGTGGAACCTTGATCTTCTAATTTTCCTTCTTCTATTAATGGAGCTCCTCTTCTTTCTGACAATGTAGTTTTAGGTTTTGGACCAGGAAGGCTTGGAGGTCTTTTCATCATATCATTTCTTTGAATTCCCTGTGTTCTTTTTCATTCTATGATTTTTTCACATCTTGTGTTCCAAACCTTCTTACAGAATCAGTTGCATACTATACTCTGCATCTTTTTTATCTATTTTCTTGCTTCTTTTCCGATTCTTTTGCTATGGCATCTAAGATCTGCCATCTCGAGAACAAAATTGCTTCTTATTAATCCTACAAAGAAGTTCAACGTATCTTGGCTGATTGTCGAAGCTTATTTCACCAACCTGAATACCACTTATTTATTTCTCCCAATTATTCCCTATTCTTTATTATTAGTCTCGCATTTTTCTCAGCTATTTCCTTTTTTCTTTCTTGCAGGAGTTCTCTAAAGTTCTTCAGAACCCCTTCGAGACCTTTGTTCCATACTTCTTGCATCTGTTCCTTGTAAGCTGGACATTTTAGCAGATGATTAATTGTTTCTTCTTTATGGAGGCCACATGCAATACATTTCATTTGCTTATACAGATCCGGCCTTCTTATTGCCAGTTTATTCAGAGTTGGCAGCTCATTACTCGTTAATTTAATGAGAAAGCTCTTTCTCTGTAAGTCTTTGAAAAATGTGTTCCATGTATGCCCATTCATTCTTTCCTATGCTAAATCCCAAGTGTATTCTTGTTGTTTTTTGATCTGATGACTCCATTTCTTTTCTGTTCCATTCTGTGCTATCCATTGATATACCATGGTCTTGTTATTTATCTTTTTTGATAAATTGTCTTATGGGATCATCTAGTGTCTTGTCTTTCCACTTGATTTCTATAGAGATTTTGTAGAAAGTGAGGTTCTTTCATTCTATTGCAGGCAAGTTGAGAGCTCCTTTGGCTAAAACATCTGCTTTGTCATTATAATAATCATTGGAATGTGCCTTGACCTTGATAAGCTTTAGATCTAAGTTTTTCTTTTTAATCAGCTCTACTATTCGAGCCTATAATGACCAGTTTTTATCTTTTAGCCATCTTTTATGTGTTCTTTTTGGGTTATCTTTCTTGATTGATATCCATTTAAAGATACAAGCTTGACTATCTGTGAAGATTTCAATTGTGCTATTTATTGAAACTACTAGAAGTATTGTGATTATTACTATTATTTCTGCTCTTGTTACTGAGGACCAATTATCTACTTCCATTTGAAATCTACTTTCCTTTTCTGCTTCACTAATTTGGATCCATGCTGCTTCCATTTTTATTGTATCACTTTTATGATCGACAAGTGAGCCATCTGAATAGAAGATCAGCTTTTGATTAGATCCTTGATTATACTGAAGTATCTCTAATAAGTAATCTTGATATACTCCCTCTTTAACACTTGTTTTGATGATTGTTTCTTCCCAATTTTCTATATCCATATAGTCTATTCTGGTGTATTAAAAAGGAAGCAGCAAGATAGATTTTTGTACTATAATCCAATCATCTTGTATTGCTCTTCTGATTACTTTTTTTAGTAAAATATTAGGGCTTGGAATTGTTAACATCTGGGCTCTTCTGGTACCTTTTCTTGTGTTGAGATATGGTATCGTATACTGTATATCTTATTCATATCTTCTTTTATTATATAGCTGTTTTCTTGAATACAACCCTCCAAGCAACCTGAGTATTTTATCTTTTTTTTTTTTTGGTCACACACAACTTTGCCTATTTTATTGATTATATGCATTACATTTATTCTTGTATACAAAGCAATTTTGTAAACTTTTTCAATGCTTAGCGAAACAATAAAACCAATTGATACTAAATCCATTGTGGCATGTTGTCCTCCAAGGAGGTACTAACGTGCCTAGGCTCCATTAGCGTGTGTAAATAGGATATCAAAGATGCTTGAAAACCCTTGGATGATGTTTTCCAGAATATCGATGGCCATCTCTGTTGGTTGTGTTTGTGTTGGTCCTTGGGAGCAGGATTGGGATCATTTTCTTTTTATTTTTTTCTTCTTCGTTTTCTTCATTTTATCAATAATGCCTTGTGCCTTTTCCCATATCTAGAGACATTCACATCTGTCTCTCCAGATATTGTATGTGATGAAGCGGATGCTATTTGTGTAACTTCAAACAGTTTTTGTGATCTTGTCTGGACTTATGAACTTGCTGACTATGCTTATCATCTTTTTGCTGATGGCTTCTTTTATTATAAGGTTCCATAAATTGGACTCTTGGATGTGTTCAGTGATTTTGTCTTTCACAGCATGTGGGCTTCCTTTTTCTGTTTGTACTGTTATTTCCCAATATATTGTTGAGATGATTATTTCTTTGATTTCAATTCCATGGTATGGACATCGGAAAGGGTGTGTATTGTCTTCTATCACAGGGCATGCAAAACATTAGGTTGAGGTGTATATTTCGGGTCTTCTTCTATATAGTTTATCCATGGTTAGGAGTTTGGAGTTCCATAGTTTGATTGCGAATCTTCGTTGAATGTGATCAAAGCTGTCTATGTGTGTTCCAGTGAATTTGAATGGATGTAGAAGTTCTGTAGATAGTTTCCAGTTTATTGCATTTTGTTGGGATGGGAGAATATTGCTATTTCTTTGAGGATTTTTCCATTCATATATGAGTTCAGCTTGTCATATCTATTTTAGAGTTTTGTGAATTGAGCTGGGTATCTCAATTCTTTCGTTATATATGAAGGATGTTACTGTGTTTTTTAGAGTAGTTAATTTTATGATGCCATCTACAGTTGTGTTAATCAGTGCTGTCTTGGCTATTTCATCTGCTGTATTGAGGGCTGTGTTCACTTTTTGGTCTTTGTCTATCTTGTATTAGTGGATTGTTAGGTGTGAGGCTTGGATCATCGAGTGTAGATTGTAGATGATTTTATATTCTGAAATGCTCTTGATTCTCTGAACTCCTGCACTGAGAATTTCTTTGATTAGTTTGGCAGAGTCTGTATATATTTTGAGAGTAGTTCTTTGTGGTGAACATGCTATAGTGACTGTGGCTACGAGTAATTCAGCTCTGTAAGCTAATGCTTGTCTATCAAGTTTTATCCTAAGTGTTTCCAAAGTATCTCCAATATCATTTTTTATAACAATGTCAATTCCCATTGATGTTGGTTTGTTGATGTTGAATGCTCCGTCAGTTATTATATGTATTTTTTTATTTGTTGCTATTTTCTTGATAAGACTTTGTTTAGTCAGGTCTGTCAGCTCCATGATTTTTGTTAGTCTTCTTATGAAGAGTGGTGTAATATCTATTTGTATTGAGTCAAATGCGCTGTTGAGTTCGTGTATCCACCTGCTGATGCTATTTGATGATATCTGCATCTTTAGTCATATGCTTGATTCAGTACCCTGGGTTGATTTCAATGTTAATATGACTAGTACCGCTGTTGTTGTATGTTGTTGCGTCTTGAAGCAGCACATGCCAGGTCTGTTGTCTATGTTTTCATTGAGATCGCAACCTTCACATTTTTCTACTGGGGATTCACTGCTCATAGTGTAGTGACATAGTTGGAATATGCTTCCTTTTGTGTTGATGTGTTTTCCCAGAGTAATAGCATTATTCTTCCTTTTGGTACAATACCAGGATAGTTCAGGTTCTGTTGAGTTTTTAGGGGTTAAATACATTATTGATCTGATTTGTACTTCTGGGTTGAGGGTGTTGTATGAATCATATTTGTCTATGTACTGCTGGATCATTAATTTAAGATGTTGGAACCACTGTGATTCTTTTCTTTTGTTCGTTTTATTGTGTAGTGCTCCTATTTGATGCCATTCGAGTGCTTTGGTACAATAGGTATTGAGTAATTGTTTGACCCAGATTATGTTGTGTGTCTTGAGGCTTTTTCTAATTTTGTTATACATTGTTGTATTTATGACATTATCAATGTATGTCAGTTCTGTCGTGTAGACACTTCTTTCAGTGTGTCGAAATATAGAGATTTTTTGTACTTAAAATTCTCTGAGAGAGTCTTGTAGGAAGTTTGACTGGGGCCGTGAATTTTTGGGTATTGTTTGAAAATGTCTTAGCTTTGCCATGCTGCCCATTGCAATTGTTATGCTCGTAGTCTTATTATTTGTCCTGCTATATTGTTGCTGGCATAAAGTTCTTGTATATTGCAGCAATGTTTTTGTATTTGTTAGGTACGTGTTTCCATAATTTTATATAAGGTGCTACTGTGTATCATTGATTTTGAAGCATACAGTGCCAGTTGGACTCTTCTTCTGAAGCTCTTCCTATTTATCCAGTTGGTTTCTTGTTTTAAGAGGACTAAGTCCATTAGCAGATATTTGATGGATGGAAAAAGGATGTGATTCAGGATGTATGCATGTATCTTGTCTGTGATATTTTTCTGAGCTGTGATGTTGCTTATCATGCATGTTTTCTTTTTTATTAGTCCTCTTTGATACTTTTTTCCTTTTTGATGCTTGTGTCAGACTCCGAGGACTCTGATGGCTTATGTTTTGAGAACTGGGGAGACTGTTTGTCCTTGAAAAATTAGGTTCTCTTGTGATGCATTGAGTATTATAAGTTCAGACTTAGATGGGTTGACTGTAATTCTATTGAGGTGATAGAAAGAGGAACAGATGGCTGTGATGTCCTCGAGTTGTTCACGATTCTGAGTGATAATTGTGGTATCATCCATGTATGTTATTATTGAGATGTTAATTTTGTTTGGGCTGCCGTTGTCGAGGGTTGGTTTCTGGCATTCCATTTGATAGCCTTTTATTTTGCTTATTGTGGTAATGAGGGGTCGTAGTATATACATCAAAAAAGAGGAGATATTGTATCTCCTTGGTCGATACCTTCCTCCACTCTATATGAGTTAGTAAGCCCAAAAAATATGATGACTTTGTTTGATCAATTCTTGAAACAGTCTGTGATGATATTAATTAGTTTGTCAGGTATTTTAATTCGTTGGAGTACTACTATTAGCCTGTGTATGTTGATGAGTCATAGGCCTTGCTCATGTCTTAAAAGAGCATGTGGCATGGTTTGTTTCTTTCTCTTGCATCCTTTAAAACTTGATTTATAATCGTAATTGGCTCCCGAGTGCTGTTTCCAGATAGGCTATCCAGTTGTTTTCAGATAGGATAGGGTATGAGCTAAGCACTGTGGTTAGTCTGTTGTTAATTATTTTTGTAAATATTTTCTTGATTGATTTTAGGAGTGTAATGGGTCATGTTATATTAATTTGTGTTGTCATTCTTTTGGTTTTGAAATTAGATATATGGTGCCTTCTTTTCATTCCTTGGGGAGCCTTTCCTTAGTGAGGATCTGATTAAACATATTGGTTATGAATTCTACTGTTTCTGTATTGATGTGCTTGAAAGCTATGTATGGTATGTTTGAAGGTCCAGGGACCGATTTGTTACTGGTATTAGTAATAGCTTCCTTGACTTCAGCAGTAGTGATGGTGGCTGTTGTCGATTTGTACCATTGAGGATTGACCTCATCGATCGGTTGATATGCTTGTTGCCATATTGTGTCTTTGTATTCAAAGATGTTTTGTGTTGGGTCCAGGCTCATAAATGTTTCTTGACTTGATCTTTTATCTCCTCCGGGTCATTAATCAAAACGAATTCTGTATTCATTTCCTTGATCAGCTTGTTTGTGATGATGCTTCTTTTGGGATTGTCTATAACTGATCTGATCATTCTTTTCTTATCATTGGTTTCTCCTGTTGCATGTGGTAATAATATCACTCCTGTTTTTTTCTTTGATTTCCCATTTCTTGACCGTTTTTTCCAGTTTTATAAATATATCGATTTTGTCTATAGTTTCCTCTGCCATTTGGTTGCTAAGCCAGGAGTTGATTAGGACTTTTTCATATATGGCCACATGTAATTTTCTTATTTTGTTCAAGTTCACTTTCTTTGATGATTTGAGGTACAGTATATGATAATTTGTTTGCGGTATTGGTTCAGTTGCATTAGGAGGATGGGTCTTGTGGTTGGGAGGAGTTTTGGCCTTCTTCTTTGCTTCTCATGAAATTTTGAAATAAGTTTTTTTGCAGTGCTTAGAATTGCTTGTCTGAGGCTGTTCCATTGGCTGTTTACGTCTGGGAGGTTGTGTTCAATGTCCTTTTTCGTTCTTGTTAATAGTGTGCTGATTTTGGTTCCAAAAGCCTTTCATTGTTGTTGTGTGGTTTGCTCTCAAAGATATCTTGTATTGCTATTTGGCTGACGATGGCACTTGTACTTGATCTCAATTTGCCAGCTCTCAATTCGTGTTATCTAGGCATTGTGATCTGTTATAATATCTAGGTTGTCAGATATAAAGGCATCTAAAGTGCACCATGTTGGGCGGAAGTTAGTCCAGATCATATCGATTCTGCTCGCTGATGTTTCTTGATACTGTTAAAGGGGAGTATGCTATGTATACTCTTTGCTATATGGGTTGTGGTGTCTGTATGAATCAACTAAATCCAATTCTTGAAGTTTTTGACAGAATTTGTTTAATGATCCTTGTGTATCTTTTTGTTACTACTTATTCTATTGAGTTTGAAGGATATACAGCAATTGAAGTCTCCTCCTACTATAATATGCCAGTTTTCTTGATTATATTGCTTTATCCATTTTATGACTTGTTTCTGCATTTCATTTTTTAGTTGTCCTGGTGTAGCAGATAGATAAATTTCTATGATTCGACAATATTTTTTGTTTGGGAGTGCCAGGACTATACAAATAGCTTGGGATTAATATTTTTGGATGTGTACTATTCAGTCATACAGAGGTTTCTTGATGTCGACACCTATTTCTGCCCCATTAGACCTGTCCCTTGTCCACTACGTTGAATATTCAGATGTCTTCTATGTTGTAGTTTCTTGATCTGTGCCATTTGTTTCTGTTGAGATAATGATATCCCACTTGTTGATTTGCCACATTGCGAACCAAGTCTCTCTCTTGAGCTGATTATTGAGTCCTCTGCAGTTGAGTGTAGTTATGGTCCAATATGGATAGTTATTGTCTGGTTTCTTTATTGAGTCTTATAGTATGCTAAAGTTGTTATCTGCTTCTTGTGGATGCCTGGAATTGTCTAGGTAATTGTTCGTAATAAGTAAATTATTGATAGCTATGTGTAGTATTGTTTTGTCTATTGGGATAGTGTTGCTTTCTTTCTGTTTAGGAGTGTAGTACTGTGGGGGTTCTGGTTGGGTTGACGGAGTTTCATTTGTTTCAATGTTACTTGTGCTGTTACCCATGATTTTATTGATAGTTTGGGGAAGGAGTTCTGTTTCCGGGGATAATGTTGGTGATTGTGAATACCAAGGCATTCATTGTTCTATCCATGTTGTCGATAGAGTTGTGGAGTCATTGTTGTTATTGGTGGATATTATTTATGTTTGCTATATTTGGTGTGGCTTGTTCTATAGGTTCCATTTCCTGAGTGTACTCTTTATACATGTCTTCTGTATTGTCATAGCAGTATGATTCTAGGTTATCGATTCTCTTATCGAGATTCTGGATTGCCTCTTTTATCTCCCTTAGTTCTTTCTGGATGGATGCTAATGTGTTTGCTATGTCTTGTGTCACGTCTTGATGGTGACTTGGTTGCTGATAATAGGAGTTTGTGTTCCTAACTGCAGAGGCATATGAACCTGGAGAGCTTGTTGTTCTAGTCATTAATGGTTGTGCCATCTTTTTAATGAGTGCTGACCTTGCCAGCCTGTAGCATTGATATAGTTTTCCGAATTTGTTGGCCTGTTCTCTGTTATAGTTATTCCATTTTTCTTTTCTCTCTTTGATGTCACATTGTGCTACCAGGTGTTACAGACTGTTACAGATGGTGCAGAGTTTGGTGTTAATTGGTTTGCATTTTAGCAGAGTTTCACCCAGGATGAATGTTTTATCTAGTGCTAATGAATGATCAGTTTCATTTTCGAAACTGAGGACTGCGTATTTGCGAGGTTTGTACGATAAGAGGCATAGTATGTAGCAGGTCTTTGCCTTTGTTTCTCTGCAGATCATTCGAAGGTTGAATGCATTTGTATTTGGTGGAGGTTCGTGAGTTTGAACGAGTGTATTCCCCTGTCTTTCATTTATTCGAGGCTCCATTCTGCAATAAAAATCCTTGTTGAGTTTACTTTGATTGGTACACTCCAATTTTCCAGGAGTTTGAACTTGTCCTCCTTGTTAATGAACGTGATTGTTGCTAATTGCCACATTTGTCTTATGATCATTTTGATATTGTTAATCTGTCCGAATTTGACAAAAGTTTGTTGTATGTCAATGAACTTTGTGCTTAGTGGAATGTCCTATATGATAATACTGCATTCCTTATTAAATCTGTAAATGGTTTTTTCCATGTGCGATAGCTGGAGATTGTTTGTATCTGATAAGATTAGGTTGCTTGCATCATCTGCTGCTTGTTGATCTCTGAAAATAGTAATGATGTAGTCTTCATTGTCACAACGTTCATTTTGAATGAAGAGCAAGCCTTCAGGGGAGTTGAGAGCTTTTGTGAGATATGAAATCTTTTTGTGAGTTGTCATGCCAGGGATGAGAGATGCTTTAATTCCTAGCTTGACTCTTTCAGATCCGTATTTGAGTCTTGGGTCGAAGGGTGATCTGGGTCAAGGTCTCGAGCCAAATACTTGTGTTGGTTGCTTTCCGTTCCTTTGTCTACTGTTGCCAGCTAGCTGCCATTCTTCTTTTGTCTTTGATGGTTCTTCGTTAGTGTCCATGTTAATGTCAGAGTCATCCACTCTTGCCGAAAGTTGTTGCTGTGCTTCTTTGTTACCAGTTGTGTTTTCCAGAGTTGTGATTACTTGGCACTGTTCACATTTAACTTGCTCACTCCATGAGTTAGTATTATTGTTGATGCTTTCGCTAGCATCTGTTGCTGTCTTGTTGTTGTTGGTTTGGATTGGTACAGTGGTCAGGGTGGTTTCAAAGGAAGGTTGTTGTTTTTGGGTGATGTTTTCTTTTTGGACTGTAACTATTTGTTTCTTTTCAAATATTTGTTCTTTATTTCTTGTGATAGGGATGGCCTTGCCCTTGGTTATCTTGTCTATGTTGTAGTTTGGCCTGCTGTTTATATATTGTGGTCTTCTAGTCCTCTCCATACTGTATTCTTTTTTTTTATTTTTGTGACCTGGGTTTGCTGCACCTCAGGTGAAAATGAGCATTTTATCAAATTTGTTTCCTGGTTGTTTTTGTCGTTCTGACAGCTATAATATTAGATCTTTACTTTATTTCTTGTCCTTTTGTGTATCAATTTTCCCCAAAACAGTTGATGGTTAGGATTCTTTTTGACTATCCATATCTTCTACCTTTTGTCTCCATCGATACTTGTTTTAGGGTATACTGGTTCCCATTTTGTCTGATCTATTTCCCAAGATTTTATGAGCTGGTTCAAAAAAATTTCTAGAGAGCATCTTGTTTATAGTTAAGAACCATTCTGGAATAAGACCTTTTTCTATTTTTTGAATAAGTTAAAGCATTCGTCATTTTCTAAACTCATTTGTCTCATTATCAACAAGTTTATTTATATATATTATCTTGTTATTTCTTAATAATAAAATGGTCTATAGTACTTATCAAGTGAAAGGTATTCTTTAATTAGACTGTTTCTCTTTTTCCATTCAAAAATGGCATGCCATTTCCAATTATGGAAAGTTATTTCCATATTCTTAGCTAGCTTGATTACTTGAAGTGAGAAGTTGTCTTAACCTGGAAGATGATTAAGAGAGCTGCAAGTCAATAGGTTAAGTGGTTCCCAATATTTAATTTGTGCCTGTTTGAGCCT
>CAJVPT010005450.1:0-12176 GCA_910592055.1 Acaulospora colombiana | reverse complement strand
TAGAACTATTTGTATTGCATATTTCCAAAACTATAGAATTAGTACTTACAGTATATTATATAACATGTGACTCAGAACAAAAAGTTTTTCAAGTTAGAAAGCTTTCTACTAATTAAAAATAGATCAAAATATATTATATTGATAGAAACAGATTATAAGTTTGGCAAACATATAATTAGACAAACAATGAAAGAATTTGAAAAGATTATTAATGTTTACAAATATAGAACATTTTTCTATAAAAAATAGTTCAAGTTCACCTTTATACTTATTTAGAATATATTAACTTAAATAATAAATAGGTAATTAAGATAAAATTCAATCAAGTATAGTCTGTGATGACTCACAAGAAACAAGAAGATCAAGAAATTATTCAGATTTTAAAGAGAAAAAAAGATACTTTTTAAAACTTTATGAAATTGATGAATTATTTACAAAATCTATAGAGGAAGCCTTAAACTACATAAAGACTAATACCTTTTATATATCAAAAAATACGATCATCTTGGTATCAGAAAACTATACTGTAGTGTACTTTATAAATGAAAAAGATCTAAGGAAGATATTCTAGTATCAAATAAAGATTGATAATCAAGGACTAGAATGGAGTGCAAAGAATTATTATTATTATAGGATGTCAACTGATCTGGTTAGATTAGCTAATACACATGTAATAATAAAGAAGCAAGGAAGCAGGATTGCAAAAGTTGAGATAGAACAAGTAGAAATAGAGAAAGTAATGAAGATATCATGATAACTGAAAAAGAAGTTACTCCAGTAGTAAGACCTAGAAGCAACAATAGTTAATCAGAAAATAGGAAAAGTATAATAAGGTCTATATCATTAGTAACTAGTAATAATAAGAAGTCAATAGAAAGATAAAGATATTAGGAAGCAAATAAAGCTCCACACCAGGCTTCATAATATTTCTTGGAAATAGATAATAAAGCTTTGAATACTAGGTAATGTTAAAGGTAAACAACAAGATGGAAAACAAGAAACCTAAAATCAATTGCAAAACAAGTGTCAAAATTAGCCCAGCTGAGTAAAATATTAAAGAAGCTTAGCAAACAACTAGACAAACTAGAGAAAGATTCACTCAAAAGGAGGATCAACCACTTCTATAAAAGGTATACTAGTTCAACCATAGAAAGAGAAGGAATATCAGTCTACCATTTTCAAGTTCAAAATGCAAAACAAAGATAAAGCATAATATATAGAGAAGAATGATAGTAGGTGATAACAGAGCAATCAAGATCTTGATATTTTCTTGCAAATAAAAAAAAAAAAATTTCTAAAGAGAAATAGAGAAGACCAATAGGAAAAAGCAAAAATGGAAGAAAAAATAAAAAAAAAAAGATATATAGAAAAGAGTATTAGAATAAGAATACATAATATTAGAGGTATTACTGATAGTATAAACCAGTATAGTTTTATAAAAGAAATATAATAAAAATGCATTGGAATAACGGGGCTATATGAAACAAACTATTCAATACAAAGACAAAATGTGTTTTGCAAAATCAAATGATCTTCAAGTACTTTTACAGTATCAATAAAGACACTTCATATAATGCAGGAATTAGTCTCTTGATAAGAAAAGATCTGAAAAGAAAGATAACTTTAGTAGAAGAAACAAAAGGATACATGATAGCAATTAATATACTTATGAAATAAAACAACATACTGTATGTATTATTCAGATCTATATCATATACATTCACTCTTTCTGCTAATCCTCTAACTACACACAAAAAAGATATTCGCAAGAAGTCTTTATACTTTTATGCTAATAAAGTCTTATCACTTTCTTTAAACCAACTTGAAGAAGCTTCAAGAGGTATCAACTATTTCCTCTCCTCTTGTTTACTATTCTCTTCAAACAAAAACTTGACCTCTAGTGACCTTAAAGATCAAGTAAAATCTTTTCTATCAATGACAAGAAAGTTTCAAAAGGAAGAAGAACTAATGTGCCATCATCTCACACTGTAGAGAAATACCACAGAAGTCTGTTAATGATGAAAGACAACTTTTCCACTCTCTTGTTATTGTGTCTACTTCTCATAATGCTCGTTTTTTATTTTTTCTGAGGGATTTTGTCTACCTCAGTTTGATCCTGAATTTTAAGTAGCACAAAATTTCTCCCACCGTGATTGGACAGATAGAGCTCACGTTAGTAAAAAGAATGTAAACAAGCTCCTATTGGTCACTCCACGTGTCTCGTCAGACACTGCCTCCAAATACGTCATTAGATATCAAGAAAGAGAATAATCTTTAAGAAAATTATCTATCGCCACTTAGGAAAATAAGAAGAACAAGATACTCAAGAAAATATAGAATGAAGGCAAAGCCTTGAAAGTATATTATCTACTTATATAAGCCTGAAAACTGGAAGACTGGGAGATTCCTCAGGATCATTAGTATTAATCGAAAATGAAATCACCAGCAGGAGTTGCTGATGTAGATGACATAGTGGATCAATTTCTTCAAGATGGTAGTACTTCAAGAGCAACATTTATTAAGGCCAGTGAAGATACATACCAGAAAGACTAAGATTCCTTTTCTAGAGAGGTTATTGCAATGGGTAAGTAAGGACAGATTCACTGGATAACAAAGGCCCCATACCTCATATCCCCCATTCCCATAGCCCTCCCTCTTCAACTCTCTTCAATCCCAGTTCTAGACTCTCTCGAAAACCCCTTTGACTTGTCTGGTTACTTGGAGGAACGTCAAAAGAAGACTCAATATAAGTAGGGTAAGACAAGACATAGGATCGAAACTGGAAGACATAAGAACCATAATATGAAAGTACTGAAAACAACTAAGGAACAGACATTGTATTCTCAATTAATGAAGTTCTCGAAGAGTACCCAGCTGATGGTAAAGAAATGGTAGTAATAACATGATTTCAAGTATCAATTTTATAATGAATTACCATTTTCCCTCTCTTGTCAAGTCCTTTCAAGATGTGAGCAGAACCCTCTCTCCTATTGATCCTTGTATAACTATTGTCTCCAATTATTTCTCCTAGCAGTAGATACTGTATCTGTTCAAGAAGATTAATATATAAACACACATTTCCCTTTTTAGGGTTAAGATAGACAAACTAGATTCAATATATACCAACCCCCTTTAAAATTTTTATTGCTCTAATGGCCCCTTCATTAGGTTTCTGTTTGGAGATGGCTTAGCCATGAGGTGGTTTCTTTTTAATCTATCATTAGTTTAATAGCTTATCATTGTTTTCTTCTGGTCAGATGTATCTAAATAGTAAAATTTTGCTAATAAACTTGGTCAAGTCCAGCATTAAAAAAAAAAAAAAAAAATTTATAATAATTGATCTGATAAGACAATTGAGAATGCTGTTGATCAATAATTTTTTTTGATTTTCTAACATGGCTTGATATTTAATGAAGAACTGTTTTATTGTTTACTTATTTCTGTAGTGATGAACAATTTGATTACTATTTTGAGTTTCTTACTGAAATAATAAGTAATTGTTATTTGGTGATTATAAAGTTTTATAAAAACTTTAGTTGTTATTTAGTTAGTTCCTGAGTTAATTCTACTAAAATATTATTAACTGCTTATAATATTTCAATCTGAATATAATTTAATATTTATCACTGCAATATATAAATCTGATATATAATGTTATAAAGTTTTGCAATTCTCTAAAAAATATTATTGTACAGTTCTTTGATTCTTGATTTTCTATATATTTTGTATTTGTAAATGTATTTCTTAGCAGCTTGATATATTATATATATGAATTTGTTTCATAATTGATTAATGTCTACAATATTTGATAGTTCTCTTAAATATATGATATTCTTTTTCACTTGTGTAGCACATTTATTCTATAGCTTCTTGCTAATGTTATTTTAGTTAAATCTCTATTTAGGATATATTTGGGTTTGCTAACTAATTTATCTAGTTGTCATGCTTTTATTTTAGTTAATATATTAGTGTGATAGATCAAGTCTCTAATATTTACAAAAATATATATTTCCTTGGACTGCTATATTTGAGAGAATATTAGCTATATTGGATCTATTCTGTTACTATTATAGTAGTTATATAAGTATATTTTTTATATAAAAAGTTGTATTCTTTATAAGTATTTACACTAGTTGAAAATATTTATTCAGCATAATGTTACTCCTATAATATTCATTAAAAAACAAATAATTCAGTATATTAATAACATAAATAAATAGTCAATCAATTTTTATCATATAATTCAATATAAATACTATAAATCCTCAATTAATTTCTACTATATAAATCATCAATCAATTTCTAATATATAATTTAGATTATTTGTCATATAATTTTACCATTTTTACTATATATTTTATTAAAATTTTCCTCAAAAAATTATTCAACATTCATCAAAATTTACATATTTGCTGAATTTTTAATTATATATTATATTTATAATTTAGAAAAATTATAGCTAAATATTCACAAAAATCTTACTAATTTGAGATTCTATATCTAAATAAAATAAATTAACCAAAAATATTATGAATAGGGAGACCTGTGGGTCAATAGCACAATGGCAGTGCTCCCAGGTCTCAATCACAAGGTTTGAAGTTCAATATTACTTAAGAATCAAAAATCAAAATTATCCTTCTGATCAGGTTTTACCGGATTTCCTGTGAAAGTCATACTCAATTATCTGAAACCAGTTTGAAACAGGTTAGGTTGTATGAAGATGGAACTTCTGGCCTTTCATCGATTAGGAACTAAAACTTAAGGTTATACTACCAAAAGGATTGCACGAAGTAAGGCTTCTGGTCTAACCTTCTATATAAAGCTCCCAGCTCACTTTGCCCTGGCAGCCTTCAGAACCCCACCCTTCTAGCTCAGAATATCCCAATCCGGTGCTCCGCTTAATTGAAAATCAGTTAATAGGGACTGATCTAATGCTACAGGTGGTGAAAAAGAAGGCAACATGCCCCTTTCTAAGGTTTGAGTAAATAATATCTGGGAATATTGGAGGATGTGTACATCTCATCAGGTATATTTAACAAATCTAGCTTAGTGAATTTTAGAACAAAAATAGTCATATGAGCACCATACTAACTAGCCTAAGCATCACCATTTATAACTGTGTATTAATTATCCAATCACTAGCTAGATATGCCTACTCTCAAAGTGGTAGTAGGTCTAGCTAGGATTGCCATGATAGGTTAGCATTAATCTGCATATGTAGAGATGTTTGATGTAATAACAGTGAAATTAAATTGCCAAATAAAGTCTCACATCTAATATCAGTTGTGGTTTAAAAAAAAAATATATATTATGAATAAGGATATATAGAGGTTTTTGATGACAGAAGAACTTATTGTTTTCCTTCTAGTCACTTGTGGGCCTCTTAAAGCTATCACTTTCATGGTTTTCTGGGGAATGTTGTCTACCTTAGTTTGATCCTGAATTTTTGATAGCACAAATCCTCACCAAAGGTGATTGACTGACACAAAAACGTCAGTTTTTGAAATATAAACAAGCTCCTATTGATCATACTCACATGTCTCAATATATTATTGATAATGTAGAAAAGAAAGTTCTAGAAAAAGTGTCCCCTCCAATCATGTATGTTCAACCTCCAGAAAACAATTATGATACTGAAAGGCGAGTGATGGATACGAAAAGAAGATTTAACTCCCATCTCTCATTAAGTTCTTCAGGTGGTAAAAAGGCTTTCTTGGACAAAAGCTGAGGTCTTCAAGCTTCTATTCTGGTCAGGCAAAGTTCTTGAAAAGATTTCTTTATCCCGGTTAGGCAAACTCTTCCATAATATGGCGCTGGTCTCAACAGCGATAAGCGAATCTGTATATCGGAAGAAGGATAAGTTCCTCAATTGTTCTTCTTGAAGTCACTTTCAGGAATGGCTAAGTTCCTCAAATGTCATGAAGCTCACAGAATATCCCAATCAGGCAAACCCCTTTCAAGAGGAAACTGTGAAATAGAGTAAGAACCTTTTGGAGGGCTTTGATTTGCATTTCTCCTTCCCCTTTCTCCAATGCCAACTTTAGCAATTCATCATTTTTTGGGTAATCTACAGTAACAAACTGTTGGCAATGACCCTGGTAGACTTAGAGGCACTATTGCCAAGCTACTAGGAGAGTGAAATATTGTCCCCTAAATCTGACTTAGAGTATCTAGTTTAGACTTAGTTTTGTTTAGTTCAAACTAGCTTAGTAGACTCCTCATATTTTTTAAGTAGTGTAGTTCTTTAACTAATAATGTACAATGACGAGTTAGTCACTTTGTGAAAGTCTATAAATTATTTAGGTATTTCTCAATATCTTAATAAAGACATGCCATTGCGACATAATTGTGAGTTAAAAAAAAAATATTAATAATACTATTGTATTATAAGAAGGAATATTTCAAAAAACTCTTTCCCACAAATCCATTTTTCTAAAAAATTTCCTTTTATGGTAATTTTTAAAGGAAAAGAAAAGGTGAACGGAGAGATGTCTTCTCAAAGAGAACTTTGCAGCAAAATAGCCCAGTGGCAACCCAACTATAACGAGAACATCCTTGCAAGAAATAATACAAACAAGTCATACAAAGAAACAACAACGCAAGCAGCAAAAGAAAATACCATAAATAAAGGAAAAGCCAAAGAAAACTATCAAAATGAAACCCAGGGAAAACTTCGGCACTCCAAACCTATCCCAGAACCTGGCAACACAGACCACCACATTCAATTTAGCAACAAAAACTATCCAGACCACCAACTGGAGTGAGGAAGTTGAAGAAAACATCTCAGTTATCAAAGCCTTAACAACAAATCAACTCAACAATATTCAAACAACAAACAACACAGTGATAGCAGAAGAAGCCCTCCAAGAAATAGCTAATGAGATATCAAGAGCAGTACATATAGATAACTCAAATATGGAAATGGAGATAGAAGAAGAAAATCAAGGCTCAACTTCATGTTGGTAACAAGTTAGTGACAAGGGCAAACAGAAGTTGAACAGTCAAACCACCAAACCAAGACCTTTCTCTCCTTTTGATAAAACCATTTGTTACAGCAGAAAGAGAGCCAAGATTGGTATCCCCACTATAGACTTACCAGGCAAAATCACAGCTCAGAAAATAACCTTTTTCATCAAGGCTTTGAATTCACCAAAAGGACTCATAACAATTTGGAGCAAAAAGAAAAAAGAGACAGAGTATATTATCGCCATTTTAAGTAACAAACAAGAAGCAATCGAGATTTGTAACAATCTATTATCCAATACAGATAACAAACACATGGCCCTTATGGAGTACACAAACCCAATCCTAAAACAGGAAAACAGTATCAGAGTATGGAACATTCCGCTGGACACCAAACTCATAGAAGTACAACAATCCTTTATCAAATATAGAGTGATCAGTAATATCACCATGTCAACCCAACAAATGTGGCAAACAGCAACGATCACATATACAAAAAAAGAGGACAAAGATGCCTTAATCGAAAAATAGAGTATGCCACTCAAAGCTGACTCAGTTAGAGTGTTTGATATGCAATGGAATGTAGACTAAATGAAAGCACGTGAACAAACTACAGCAAAACTCACTAATCTTTCACCCAACACCACCACCTTTGACCTAAGGAGAATATGTGAACAAACCAAGGCCAAGACCTGTTACATACCAAGAAGAATGTCATATCAAAGAAAGAGATTCACAGTTATCAGCTTTAGCAACCAGGAAGAACTAGAAACAGCTATCTCACAAGAGTTTCAACTGGGAGACTTCAACTGTACCTGGCAACCCATCGAGGTCAAACTGTGCACAATTTGTGATAGTTCAGAGCATCTTCTGAATGGCTGCCAAATCAAAGAAAGAAGAACACAATGGAAGGAATACAATAAGGAACAAGTGAACAAATTTGGCAAACTATATAACAAGTTCAGACCTGCACGTATCACTCCAATTAAAAATCAAACAAAAACTCTACAACATCACCAAATCAAGCTCGGATCTTATGCAGCAGCTGCCAAATATGATTAACATCAATCAAAAAAGACCCAAGAGAACACCCCAATACTCACTGACATCATGACCATTCTCAAAGAAATCAAGAATGAGATTGAAGAGATAAAAGAAAATATTATTGATCTGGATGAAAGGATATACAATTTAGAAGTTCCAGAAGACAACTTTCCAGATACTATGGAAATAGAAAATGGAAAAGAAGAGCCATCAAACCATAACAGGACCTCCACTCCTCAATCAAGTACAATAGAACATCACAATATTCGAATGCAATAACAACAAATTCATGAATCCATAAGCAGGATGGATCAAAACATACATGAGGCACTTAATATAATTTCAGAACTGATTCCTAGTGTAGCCTTCCCCCCCTCAAAAAATAATCAATGAGCAATACACCAGAATTACCTATACTGGGAAACACAGAATACAATCATGACAACACACAACATAGAAGGATACCCAAGAATATGCAGAAACAAAATTCACCAAACTCCACATCTCATCCAAATAACTATATAACAGAAGACAACACCAACAATAATAATACAACCATATATATTGAAAAAAACACTCAACACCTGATATGGCAAACTACAACTGTCAATATTTAAGGCCTAACAAACAAACACAAAAGAGAAACCTGGTTCAACTGATGCGCAACAAAGAACTGGGACATTATTGTAACAACTGAGATCAATGGTACCCACCAACAATCAAAATACTGGAAACATCCATCCTACCACATAATCTGGTCATAAAATGATGAACAAATGATTGAACAAGGCCTAAATTTAATGATCAAAAAAGACATAGCAGAGCGCATTTACAAACACAATATCTGGAAGGGAAGACCAATATACGTAGATCTTGCATTCCCCAAAAAACAGAAACTGAGAATCATAGGCACATACTTTCATGTAGATAAAAGTGATCAGGGATGGCAAGACACTCTCAATAAACTAAATGGAGTTCTCAACCCAGCTTTAGACAAAAACAACAGTTATAAACAAAGTACATTCAATAAACTAACAGGCCCACAAGTAGAAATACTAATAGATCATAGTCTAGAGGACATATACAGGCTTCACAACCCTAGCAAAAGAGAATATACCTGGAGTCAGAACAATAGCAGCAGCAGGGTCGACCAGATCTGAATGAACATACTTCCATTATAGCAAAGCAGGAGAGCCTACATTGGAGAAGATCTAGCCCCACTGATTTCTAGTGACCACAAACCCACCATTACTGAAATAGAGACATGGAAACTAAATTCATACAAGGAGACTTAACATCACTAGCCAAATCACAGATACAATTAGCAACTAGCAAACAATGAACAATAGAAAAAATTCTCCCTAGAAGTCAACAAAGTCTAAGCAGCCAAAGCACAAAATCTAAATCAATAAATAAACAATGGAATGTTATATGCAGCCACATTCTCAAAGCAGCCAAACTTTACATTTCAAAAAAGAAACAACATAGGAGAAAAAGAATACTAAGTGAAGAAAACACAATCAAAAACCCGCTACTATAGATACAGCTCTTCAACAACAGATTGAAAGCCACTCATAAAGCAAACAAGCCTCCCACCACACTATTCAAACATCTCTAGGGAAAGTTTCCAGATGTACAGCAACACCTAATCAAACTGAAGGCGGAGTATCCACTCAATTTTGTACAACTCTGGCTTGACTACATCCAAAAAATCATTTGAGAACACAAAGTCATTGCCCAAGCAATCACACATAGAAAGCAAGCTCTCGTGATTAAACAAAGAATCCTGAATAGACAAACATACATAGCAATAAATAAAAAAGCAATGATTAATAGTATCATGGAAAAGCCCAGGAAAACTATTGTCCTAGACAAGATCATCATAGAAGATGAGGAAGTGTCAATCATAACTAATCCTATAGAAATCAAAAATAGGATTAGATAACACTTCAAGGACTGGACCCCAGCCAGGAACATCAAACTCATCTTCAACCTCCCCTCCTGGGCTGCAGAATACGAACTAAAAAAGAATATTAATCCTAGGTGGTACAACTCAGTTCTTGCTGAAATATCTACAGAGGAAATAAAAAAGGCAATCCAAAATAGAAGCGCAAAATCAGCCTCTGGAAGAAATCAGATTCCATACATGGTCTACAAAAAACTAGGAGCAAAGACAATAGAAGAAATCCAGTTACTCTTTAACAGGATTATTAAAGAAGAAGACACTTCAAAAGAATGGAGTAAAGGAGCTATTTATCTAATACTGAAGCCAAAAGACTGGTAAAACAATCTTGATATCACAAGACCAATTACTCTCTTAGATACAGGAAGAAAGATTTTCACAAAAATAATCACAGACAGACTAGTACATTGCATAGGTGACCACAAAATCCTATCAGAATTAAACTGGGCAGCATTTCCTAATTGCAACATATAGGAACCAATCCATATTATAAACAACATCATCGAACATGCTAAAGACACAAACAAACAAGCATGGATTCTAAGCCAAGACATGTCTAAAGCATATGACTCAGTCAACCTTGAAATGTTAATTCTAGCACTCAAACGTATCAGGATCCCTTCCCAAATCATCAATATTCTCTGTAACATATTCAACCAATAACAAAACATCATCTTGACATGCCATAGATCCACAAGCAGAATATGAAGTTGAGGATGGTATTGATCAAGGGGACACAATATCCCCTCTCCTTTGGCATATTTTCTATGACCCCCTCATAACCAAAATAGACAAAGACTTTACAGGCTACACAACCTTGACAAAAATATGCAAAAATTTCCAAAAAAGCTGGTCAACAAAAAAGGTCAACATTGTAGTCAGTACATATATGGATGACACCACTTGGATCACAGACAACGTGAATAACATATGAGAAATTATCAAAGTAGCAGAGGAATTTTATCACATCAATGACATCAAAATCAATCCACAGAAATTACAACTAATCATTATCAATGGCAAAGAAGATAACTTCAAGCAAGGAATAGTAATAGACTATCAAACTATTCAAGGCTGCTCCAAAGGAACCCCAGTCAGAATCCTAGGAGTGTGGTATGATAGCTCAGGAAAGAAAGACTACCAAAGAACCCTAATTCAACAAAAATTCAGGAAAACCAAAACACTAATAGAAATGAAAAACCTCACAGACAAGCAAATGCAATATATCATAAACCACATCCTAATCCCTAGTGCTGAATACCTATGCAATGACATGATGCTATCTGAAAAATCATGTAACTTTCTTATGAGCAACATCACATCAACCTTTAAACATAAACTAGGCTTAGCCAGAACAACCTATAACAACATTCTTTATAATAAATATGAATATAACATAATATACCTATGAAATAGACAACTTTTGCTTCACACTACAAACTAAACCAACAGAATCAATAGAGCCAACAGAGCAGGAGAAATAGTAAGAATAAGGCTACAAATACTGCAAAATGAATTTTGGTCAACCCAACCCATCTTAAACAAGATAGAGAGCCCTCTAAAAAAGTTAGGTAACAATCTTATGCATGACATCATATGGCTATTGAGAAAATATGGTTTTACAATACATCTTCCACAAGAAATCAACAGCCTAATCCTCATAAAAGAAATAGACACCCAAATAGAAGACATAATGAGTAAAGCTTTCTTTATCGAATATCGGAAGAACCTAAAAAAGCATAACCTCTTATTTATAGGGCAACTCCTAAACACAGATAAATCTAAAGTATTAGATTGGTATCAAATTATTCGAATCACTAAAAAATCAGTACCTGGTCCAACTTCAAGGTGGTTCACTACTATACAGAACAAACTTAAAACAATACTGAAAACCAAAGACTAAGCAAATATCAATATAACCAAAAATATCTTTACACAAGGTACACCCTCCACCAACCTCCCCTCCTCTAGACCTTATTGGATATTTATGATAAAAGAAGGTAACTCAACTATTGGAAAAAGATAACAAAAAATAGATAAAAACACTACCAAATATAGACACTATACACAGAACCCAGAAAGCTCACCACTAAAGACTTGCGAAGAATGCACAATAAACAGTACAAAAAATCAAACTGGAGAATACAGTTTCACAGTCACTAAACAACAATCTATTATAATACCAGTCCACAAAAGCAAGTCTTCA
>CAJVPT010005449.1:0-12176 GCA_910592055.1 Acaulospora colombiana | reverse complement strand
TAGTAGAACAGTTCTCAGCAACCAGTCAGGATATGCTAAGTTTCTTTGCAGGATTAATAAGAAGTGAACTCATTCTCAAGATGGCAGACCTTAAATGCCATGATAAAAGAATTGGAAAAGAAGCAAGAAGATGGATCAATAAGTTGCAAAGTATAACTTGTAACCAGTTCTGAAAAAAGGTTTGGAATGCAAGATGTGAAAAGATGATAGAATGGAAATGATTACAAGGAATCCAAAAGAAGAATAAGATAAAAAGATTCCCTAACCTTCCAGGTATCAAAACTATATAGCTGGAAAGGAAAACTCTGATATTGGAAAAAGAAAGATTGGAAGATAAAGACCTAAAAGATATCTTATTAAGAGGGATTAGATTTGGAATGAGATGGTTGAGTTTTGAGTAATGTTAGAACTTAAAGAGTGATCTGCAGTAGTGATCTGTAGGCAATGATATTAAAAGTTGGAAGGTTTTTCACCTGAACTTCCAATGGAGCAATAAATTACTTTCAAAGTTGCACTTAAAGTAATAATTACAAAGACGAGTGAACTAATTAGTGTTTTTTTAGCTTTAGCAATTCATGTTATATGTATAGTTTACAAATATTTAATAAAGCACATATAACTAGCCTAACAGAAAATTAAAAAAAAAAAAAATACAAAAGTTTTTGAATAAATATTAATTTATAATTTTTATTTCTAATTTAATAATTAATAAACAAAATAAAATAAAAATTTATATTTATATCTTAAAATATAGAAATAAAATTATATAAAAAATTTTTTAAAAAATTTTAATAAAAGTTTAATTTAAAAAATTGATTTTTTATAATTTTTAAATTTTTATTATATATTATAAATTAAAAAAATTATTTTATTTAGTTTTTTTTTTTTAATTCGCTGTTAGGTTGACACAGTTTATTTTTATTGTGTATTTAAAATATTATATAATTTTAAAGATTTTCACATAACAGCTTACCCATCTTAAAAGTTTTAATTTCTCTAGATGCAACTTAGGAGATAATATTTTGCTCTCTTAATAACTTGGATTATCTTTTAGCTATCAAGTTCATTGCTTATAGGTCATTATTGTAAATCATCCAAAATTCTAAATGGCAGATCAAATACCTAACCACATTCCCTCTTTAATTATCTATCTTTCAATAATCTCCTCGAGATTTATACCTTGGGATTGTTCTTCATGTAATATCTTGTCTATTAAAGTACTATTATCTTCTTCTGGATTTTTTGTGTTTTCAAGCTTGTTTTTCAGAATTCAGTGTTGTTTGGATCTTCTATCAATACCTAAGGTTTTTTCCTATTCAATTACCACTTTATAGCATTCATTCCAAATCTTTTTCTTGAAATTCTTTTACATTCTTTGACGTAGTTTTTCTATAGCTTTCTTTGTGATAAGTGACTTTATCTTGTAATGTAGTTTGAGGAAATCTTCAATATCTTTCATTTTATCTTTATATATATATACACATATTATTTTAAAAAGGCTCTGTTCCTGTTGTTGTATCTCATTGAGCCAGATATTAACTACTTGAAATATAGCTTCTTTATCTTCACTTTTGACCTCCACTTGATCATTAATATATTGGACCAACTTCCTACTTGTTTATTTCCAGATATCTAGTCTTTTGAAACTTGTTGCTGAACACAAGAACAGATAATCAGTTGTTTCTTTATAAGTTTCACACCTAATACAAGTGGTTGATTTATAAACTTCTGGTTTTCACTTCTTAAGTATCTGTAATATCAAAAGTTTATTATGAGTAAGATTCACCAAAAAGCTTTTATCCTTGTTATCCTTAAAGGATACATACAATGTATAATAAATATTAAACTGGCTCCAAAAAATTGTCTAATTTGTTTTGGTTTCCTCTTTACTCCATCTATTCTAAATCCATCTTTGATTACTCCAGTCAAGGCTAATTTTTTTATGATTCTATCCTTTAATAAACTCCCAGATACCAATGTCAATGGTCAGGCCTTTTCATGTGATTATAGAGAAGATTGCATCTATTTCTGGTGTATACTGCCATTCTATTGAATTTTTTTTTCTAGCAATTTTTGCTAGTATATCTGCCATATTGTTGAAATTGTCTTCTTTATGTACACAAACCTTTTTTAGTATTAAGATAAGGCTTTTTTTCTTAACTAGATATTTTATCCTTGTCCAAAGTGACCAGTTGGCTATTTCTATCCATTTCCAAAATGACATAAATGGTTGTAATTGTATGGTATTTCATATTCTAATAGCTACTTTTCAATCTGTAAAGATAGTGACATTAGCATTTTGAGGTAAAATATAAAGTACTATCAATATTGCTAGTATTTTCACTTTTGCTGCTGAAGGCCATAACAGTTTTCTTGCTGAGAATTAGTTGATGATAGTATTGTTTTGAGTCTGAATTCAAGCGAAACTCATCTGATACTCTGTTTCAATATCTCCTGTTTCTTTTTTAAAGGACCCATTGGTGTAGAAAGTAAAGTTTTTATATTTATTGTTTAGATTAAATCTAAAAGTATCAATAAGTTCTCTAATATGTTCTTTGGAGCCAATAACCTGCTCTATTAATAAAATATGCCAGTTTTCTATTACTACTTCTTTATATGTTACTGCTAAATTCCAAGTGTCAGGTCTGTATTGTTTTAAGTTGTCAGGCATCCAATCTGTTGGGTTGCCTGGAAGCAGTAATAATTTTCTTATCCATGTACTTTAGACTTGTTAAGTTGAGGTAGGAAATATGTTTCCGAAGATGAAACTATTGTCATTGGCTTAAATAGATCTGAATGACATAGGGTTGAATTATCAGTACCATTATAACTAAGCTGATATGGGGTGAAGATTATATTTCCTTAAAAATTCTTGACTTTTCCTATCATATTTTTTGATAGATTGGTAGTAATTTCCCAGTTAATCATTCTTTTGTTCAGTATATTTAATAATTGTTCTATTTGGATTTCATAATTGTACTATTCTAAACTTTTGAGTGAGCTTCTGAGCAAATCCTGTTTTTCTGTAACCTGAGAAACAACTTGCTTACACCATCTGAGAATATGACCTTTTTTATTTTCTAAAAATATTTGAACTGCTCCCCATTCTCTAATTGTTCTTGTAGTTGAGTTAACTAATTGATCTAAGAACATTATATTTTATTTTTCAGGGATACTATAGCCTTTTTATAATCGCACTCCTCAAGAATTGACTTAATAGAAAGTAAACCATCCTTGACTTGAAAAAGATCTTTCCATCTTCAACTTTGATATGTAATTTGAAGTTTATTGGCAAGAACCAAAGTGGTAGTAGCAAAGTTATCTTTTTCTGAAAAAGCAGCTTTTGTTGGATATTCCAAGATATTTTTAGGCTCTTAGTGTTTCAACTGATTCTATTTGAGATGAATAATTGTTGCTATTCCTGGATTTTTAAGGTTGTTTAGCTGACAGAAAAGAGAGGTTATATGACTTTCAAGTTAAATTTCCTATACACTCTTGAGGCCTAATATCTTCTTATTATGAATACAACTATTTGGCATTATACTACATATGAGGGCTTTGTTTTTGAAAGTTTTCCTATACATTGCTATAAACTCATTGCATATTTTTTTCCAATATATGTTTGCTATATACACTATTCTATTCGAGGAATCAGAACTCTATTTATAATATATCTAGCATGTTTCTCAGTCATGGTTTTTTTACTGATTGCTAGATTTACAGATCTAATCTCAGCTTTCAACAAGTTAATTGTATTCTTGTTATTATGTTTTCTTTCGAATCAAACTCTTAGGAATCATAACTGCTCATCTTTACTCATTTCCTTGACTTCCGTTCTATCAGTATCAACATGAATTATCCCAGTTTCTAGCTTATTCTGATTTATTGTAAGCAAAATTGACTTCTCGCTATTAATTTGTAAATCATTTGCTATATAGAATTTTCTGGCCTCTTCCAAAATGTTCTCTATGTCTTGCTTAAATCTAGCTATCCAGGTTGTGTCATTCATATATGCAATAACCACTTGTTTAATAGATAGTTTCTTCTTCACTTCTAATATCTGGAAGTCAGGTATCTACTTCTCTTCTATGGTATTTTCATAATTCTGTTTATTTTAAATTTTGTAGAGCAATGGGCCATAAAAGATTTGTCAAAGTAATGAAGATATTGTTTCCTCTTAATCAATACTATTTCCTACTATAAATGGATCAGAGAATCTAATAAGAAGAATAGTACAATATTCTCTATTCTTGAAAAGATTAATGAGCAGCTGTCTCATTACTGATGGAATTTGAATTCTTGATATTGCATTTTCTAACATTTCAAGACTAATAGTGTCATAGACTTTTGTCATGTCTTGAAAAAGTACCCATAATTCTTTTCTTTTTTCTCTAGTCTCTTTACATATACTATTCAGAAGTTGGATAGGTTCAGCAGTACTTTCTCCCTATAAGCTAGCGAAGTTTGGTCCTTGTAAGATATCATGCTTTGTGAAGATAGTTGCCAAGTACCTATTCACTATTTTGATAAAACAAAGTCTTGCTTTTTCTAATAATACAATTGGTCTAGTATTTCCAAGCTCACAGTGCCATAGTTTAGGCTTGAGTATTGGATATATGTTACTGCTTTTCCATATCTTGGGTATTTGACCATTTTCAAGAATCATATTAAAAAGCTGTACTAATATAGCTTTTCCTTTTGAATATAAATTCTTTAGTATCTCATAACTAATCGGTGAGGGACCAGATGCCTTTTTGTTGGGAAAACTTCTTAATGTTTCATCAAGTTCTTCTATTGAAATTTCTTTTGTTAGAGAGTGATACCTTCTGGTTTGATCCATTTTTGGGCTGATATTCTGCTTTTCAATCAGGATCTAGGTCTTTAAAATTGGATTTTCGTTTCTTGAAAGCTTTTTGGTAATAGGTCTTGACTTGTTAATTAATAGTTTGTGGATTCGTAGCTATATATGTTGAACTCTTGCAATTTTATACTAGGAGTCTATCAATCACTATCTTGGATCATTTTCTATTAAGGATACAGTTCAGCATTTATTTTTGATTGCTTTTGAGATCCTCACATCTGATTTCAAGGGTATGTTTGATTTGATTTTTAATATAGAGACTTTCTTTTTTTTTTACAAATTGTATGTAAAGTCAATTCTATTTTGACAATTTGTTTCAACTATATTTTAACATCATCAGCACTTTGAGGAGGTGATAAGTCTTGGGTGAATGTATTATTACTTAGGGTATAAAACTTATTGATTGATATTAAAATCTCCTTCTTAATAGAAGGTTTCCATATTGCTTGAGTTTTTTTGAGTAGATAGTGAATTCTATTAGCTTCTCTATATGTATTAAAGTCATATATAGGAATAGCACTCTCAATTTTGGATTTTCTTTTGAAGTTAGAATATACTTTTTTTGTTTTTAAAGTCTTAAAGGCTCTTCTAATAATAGTAAATTCTAATAGATGCCTTATCCCGTATTTGTAATATATTGAAATTACTTAAGGATTCTATATATACTTTGTCTTTAAGATTAAAGAAAGCAGTATCTGTTCAAGTTCTAAACTTTTTCCACTGAGTATCTGTAGAGTTAGCAATATCTGGGATTTTAATACCTTTAGTTCTTTATGGTTTCTGCTCCTTTTTGTTCAGCAAGTTGTCAGTTGTTAAATAAACCATTAGAAGTGTATAGTCACTGCTGGTTGAAGTTTTCATAGGTATATTATAGAGATCCTGTAAATTTTCAAGACTCAGTTTAGCTGTAACCTAGATATAGTCAATTCTTTTATAAACTAATTTGTTTGACCATATAAAAGTACTATTGCCTTCTTCCTCCCAAAGCCTTTGGACATCTGTGAAATTCCAGTCCTCTAAAAAGTTAAATAATCTGATTTTAGCTTTTTTGTATCTGGTATATACTGTATCTTATTATTAACAGAGAACTGATCTATTATAGAATCAATCACAATATTAAAGTCTTCTATAACAATTACTTCAAAGCTTCTTTTCTATTTTTCATGAATTTTCTTCTGTAAAATTTGTTGTAGCCATCTACTTTCTTTCTTATTAGAAGGTAACTAAACTTGAAAAATTGCAAGTTTACTTTTCACTGATAAAAAGCTAACTTCTATTATATGACCTTCTATCTTGTCTATATATGCTAACTTTCTTTCATATTTCTTTTTGATTAAAAGACCTACTCCAGAGTCTCTAGGTCTGTTATAATTACTACTATGAAAGAACTTATGTGTTTCTTGAAATTTGAAAGCAAATATATCAGATCTGAATGTATGTTTTGTTTCACAAATTTCAAGAATATCAATATCCATCTTTTGAATTTTTTTTCTGAGCCTTTCTTGATTAAGGATTGTATTAATACCTCTCACATTGTGTATTACTATAGTTATAATATTATTGATGGATGGTTTGATATTGTCATTTTGGTAAAGAGTATGACTTTTTGATATTTTGATAGGTCTGGATTTTATTGTTGAAATGAAGTCATTTAAAGAGCTTATATTATTTGAGAATTTATTGTTATGTATATTATTGTTTGTTGCACCTGCCATTGGATTTCTAATTTTCTGAGAAGAGCTGTATTCTTTTTGGGAGTCCAGTACTTCTTTAGGGAACTGTAATTGGACTAGTGCACTTTATAATCATTAGGTTTCTTGTTTACATTCTAACCAAGAACATTTTTTGGATTGTTGTTCCATTCTATTAATTCTTGTATTCATTTTTTCCAGATTAACTAAGATCTGTTGCCAAGGAATAGATCTATTGTGTTCAAAGTCTGAGCTATCTGAACTTCTGAATTCTCAATTAGTCTCTTGATTCCATCTCCTGTTTGAGTTAATGGGTTCATTATTACTACCTGTTAGTCAAATATATCCAGCTTTTTTGAATCTAGGTTCTTATCTTGTTTTTATTGTATTTGTGACTGGTTTGCTTCTGGGCTGAGTATATGATTCATCCGTATTATTGTTGGATTCATCAGTTTCTTTTCTAGAGTTAGTTATCCATCTTGGTTTTCTATTGCATCTAATATCAGTTCTCTCTATCCCTCTATCTGTTTGTTCAGTATCTAATTATATTGATTCATTATCTGATTCTAAAGTCTTTTTGTGATATTGTCTGTCAGGTGAAAGGTCTTGTTCTTTTTTAAAATGTTCTTTAGCACTCCATATAAGTTTATAGCCATACATGAAGATACTGTATGTTGCTTTAGAGCTTTCTTAAGATCTTATGATAATCTGAAACATATCACAGTGTAGCCTTGCCTTCTGAGTGTAAGTGGATTTCTGGGAGTAAAGCATGCTTTGGCCTTGATATATCTAACTGCTTGAGCCACTAGACTAGTAGTAATATTATAAGTACTATATAGTCTTAGAGATTGAAAGTTGCACTGCTTAATTATTTGATTAATTTCTTTATCATCTAGTTCATGTTGAGTGAAGATAGCTCTAATAGTTTCTTTATTAATATGAATTATCCATTCTTCTTCTAAATTCTTGAACTGTTGATGAGGTATAATGTGAGTTTTTATTCTTCTTTGAGAATGTGAGTAATTATAAATATGAATATTTGTTATATTTTCATATTTTAATAAGGCAGCTTTAATCTCTTGACGTGAGTGATTTTGATTAATATCAACTAGGGTAACTATTAATGAAGACTTGTCATCTTCAATTTTTTGTTGAAGAATCTTTTTGTGTACCATATTCTTAGAGTTCATTCATTTTTCTATCTCCAAAGGAATGATGACAAAGTTTTTTTCTTCTTTTTTATTTATTTTTTCTAGGCATCGCAATGCATTTTCTTCTTCCTCTTAAAGAGTTGAAAATCTTTTAGTGGGCTTAGTATATTTTAAAGGTATTTAATCTTCTCATTTTCAAATTTTCCTGAAAGCCTAGATATAAGAATTTCCATTTTGTATTTGCCATTTTCTTTAATATGAAAGGGATTAATGCTAGAAGGAGATGATCTATTTCTTGTCTCATAGTCAAATTGTTCTGTGATATTTTCTTTAATTTTTTCTGTAATCTTCTCTATCTCTAGTTGGTCTTCTACTTCCTTGTCACCCATTTCTATTTCAGTATTACTAGAAATTTCTACTGTTATAGTTGATTGAACATCCATATCATTTCCCAGATCTGTATTATAAGAATTGTCATTCATCATAGATTGGACTGTTAATATTTCATAGGAGATATGTTGTAATTGTTTCTCCTGTTCGATTAGATCAAAATATTTATCTTCTATATACAGCACTAGAAGATCTTCATCTTTCTCTTGTTCTTGAGTTCATAGATGTAAGATATATTGCTTAAGAATTGTGACTTTGACAAAGGTAGTCTGATTAACATTTAGAATTTGGATGATAACTCTATCCAGGATTGAATATCTGTTTGGTTCAGGGGTAGGGTCCTGTATAGTTTCTGATGTAGCAGTTATATTGAAAATAACTTGTGTTGTCCAAAGTTTTTTATGTTGGTCAAATTTGCTTGATAGTCAAATCAGTGTATCCATAATATGGGCTTTCCTCTTTTTCATCACTTGCATTATCCTATGTCTTTTCATTGACATGCCTAGATCACATGATATAAAAAAACTTATTGACTTTTTGATAGATGATGTAGTCTAAAGTTTACGTGTTATCAAAATAAGTTGCTGTTGTTTTGCTATTACAGATCTTATTTGGAAATGATTGATTTTGTTTATCAAATCTGAAAATAGATATAATGTGAGGGATTGAAAACAAAACACATTTGTTTTGAAGTTTATATTTATCATGTGAGCTTGTTATTGTGAAAACACAGATGTGACAGATTTTGCATTATGTGTTTTAGGTATAATCAGTTATTATGTTGTTGTATTGTTTTTGAAACTCTATCCTATTGAGCAAAAGAGGCTTGGACATCCTCCTAGGTATTGTAAACCTTGAACTTAAACTGATTTATCAGCTTGAGTTATTGTTTGCAAGACTTTTTTTGATGTCAAGAAAGGTATTACCCTGCACTGGCCTGGCTGAAAGCTTGTAAAGTTGAGGTTGAGTCTCAAAAAGTTTACTGTAAATCAGTGTTCTTGTGTTTTTCTTTCTTCTATAAAGAAAGAAACTTTGTGCAGGAAAGATAGATTTTCTTTAAATCTTCTTGATATTTGTTGCCAATTGGTTATATGTAGTATTAAGCTTGCTTGAGAACAAAGGTTTTTGTATATAAAAGTGTTTTCTTGTATGTATAAAGCTGGCTTCTCTTGTTTTTCAATAAAATTATCAAAAAAGAAAATTTTTACGAAAATTGGAGATCACAAAAAGAGTTTTTTTTTATTTTTATTATTATTATTTTTTTTTAAAACCTTCTATCAGATTAGTTAAGTGGGCTTTATTAAACATTTGTAAGCTGTACATATTAAATGAAACGCTAAAGCTAAATCTTAATTAACTCACTCGTTTTGGTTATATTACCTCTCTAAGTGCAACTTCGGAAGTGATTTATCACTCCATTAGAGGTTCAGATGAAGACCCTTCCAACTTCTAATATTATTGCCCACATGTTACCACTGCAAAAGAGTTTTTTTTTAATTTTAATTAAATATTTTATTATATAATATTATATAAATATATATATATATAATCTGTAGATCTACAGTATAGTACAGCAGTAGTGCTCCTAGGTCGCAATTATAAGATTTATAGTTCAATATCACATGAGAGCTATGTAAAAGATTTATGAAATGGAAAAATTGTCTATAATGCAAAACACAATCAGGTCTAAGAAAATATTAATAATCTCTATTTTAGTTTCATACAAATAGGATTTTTCTACTTCCAGTTCTAAGTGGGTTTTTTTCCCTATAAAAGGTACAATCAACATGACTGAACACAAACAAATATGTAAAAGATATAAAACTGGCAACTGCACCAAGTCCATCAAGAACCATTTAAAAGATGTACTTCTCTTTTCATGGAACTAGTAAGTCAAGCCTAACAAGTTAGTTGGGAGAAATTTGGAAGGATTGAAGATCCAAAAATAGGGATGGCTAGGTTTTCTAGATAGGTAGTAATAGAAATTTAATCTGACTAGATATTTCTGAGCAACAAGCCATTTAATGGATCCTTTAAAAGTAGGGTTCTAGGAATGTTTGTTAATATAAATGATAGAAAATATATAATCTCTGTAATTAAATTTGTAAATTGCTTTATTAAGTTAATAAATGAGGCTGAGCTTTCATTCTACAAAAAAAAAAATAATAAATTTATATATATATGTATTATATTTTTTTTAATTTACAATTAAGCTATAATAATATATCTTTATTTAAAATTTAATTGAAGATCCAATATATTGTAATTACATACATTTTATAAAACAATTAACTTGTCTTTATATAAATGTACTTCGAATTCAATTTAAGAATAATATAATATTATATTCACCTAGTTAGATTGGATTTATTTTTATTTACTAGAATTATTGTCAATAGTTTGTTATTGTTAATTGATTTAAAAAATTATAAATTACTAAGATTAAAAAAAATAGAATAATAAAATATAAAAAAAAATAATTTAAAACTTATAAAAAAGTTCAAAAATAAAAACAATCTTTTTATAAAAAAATTTTATCTAATTAGGATAATATTCTTGCTTTATTTATATTTTAAAAAAAAATATTATTATTATCTATAGTATTAGACAAGTCAATGCAACTAGTTCTTTATTTAAATAAGTATTGGATTAAAATATCTTAAAAAAAATATTTAGAACTTAGCTGTGGTTTATTAAAGCTTTATTACTATTTAAATAACTTAGATAAGGAATAAAAGTTCATAATTTATTTTATCTTTTAATATTATAAATATCTTTATTAAAAAATTTAAATTTTAAGGAATAAATATTTTTGAAATATTTTTTTTAATTATTAATATTAATATTAAAATATATAATTATAATTAATAAAAGCTTGTTTATATTTTAAAATTCAATATGTTTTATATTAACTAATTATCTTAGATAAATATTTGTACTATTTAAAATTTAAGATTAAATTAAAATTAACAAAATTGATTAGAAACCTATATAAATAAAGGGTTAAAACAGTGAAAATAAGTTTTTTTACTATAAAAAATCTCTATAAACCTTTTACTTCAAGTATTAAAAGATTTTAAACTTTTTTGTTATTATTAGAAATACTGTTTTTAAATAAAAAGATTTATAAATAATAGAAAAAGTATAAAAATAGTTTTTTAAATTATACTTCAAATTATTTCAAGGAAAGTATTAAAACTTTATTAACAAAAAAGTATAAAAACTTTTTATAAACATTTTTATATATAGCCAAAAGATTAGCAAAAAATTTTTTTATTATATAAATTTATATATAAAATTATTTAAAAATTATTTAAAAAATTTAATGGCAGTATAATCTGTAGGTCAATAGTACAGTAGTAGTACTTCCAGGTTACAATCACAAGGTCTGTAGTTCAATACTACTTAAGAATCAAAAATCAAAAATTATCTTTTACAGGTTTTACCAGTTATCCTGTGAAAGTTATATTCAATTATCTGAAACAAGATCCAATTAGGTTAGGCTGTAAGAATATGGAACTTCTGACCTTTCGTTAATTAGCAACTGAGATTTACGGCTATACTACTAGAAGGATTGCATGAAGAAAGGCTTCTGGTCTAGCCTACCCTTGATATCCCCAAAACCTCCTACACTGGCAGTCTCCAGGACCTCACTCTACTAGCTCAGAATATCCTAATTTTATGTTTTGCTTAATTGAAAATCAGTTAATAAGGACTGATCAGATGTCACAGATAGTGATAAAGAAGGTAATGTGTTCTCTTTCGAGGTCTAAGTGAATAATATCTAAGAATATTGGAGAGTATAAAATATCCTGTCGATAGGGATCACAATGAATTGAATCGAATTGGATTTTAGTAAATCTGATCTGAATCCAATCAGATTAGTTTTTATTTGATCCGATCTGTATCTGAATGGATTTATTTTTATTTAATTTATATCTGTTTAATTAATCCAATATTTTTTTTAATCTTGTTTTTTTTTTTTTTTTTTTTATTTTTTCCTACTTAATGTTTACTTGCCATCTTTAAGTTTTATATATAAACATTTAGTTAATAATTTATATTTTTAATATTTATAATTTA
>CAJVPT010005448.1:0-12177 GCA_910592055.1 Acaulospora colombiana | reverse complement strand
GAAAGAAGCTAAAAATATTTTTTTTCATTTTTTACTTTTTCATTTTCTTGTGATCTGCTTAGACATTTTTAGATATTCCCCTTCCTTTTTTTTAATCCATTTTTTTGTAATTTTCTGTAATCCAGTGGCTTGATCAGATATATAGCAGTGACAATCTGCTGACAATGATGCAGTGAACTAGAAAGGTCTTTATCCAAAGACACTGCAAAGTGAAATATTGTCCTCAAGGCTGAACTTAGAGACTTTTATACTTACGACGAGTTTATTAGATTAGAAGAATAGTTTAACTATAGTATGTATCATGCTGCTCGAATGAAAATGTACTTATGTTTTCAATTGATTAATAAACTCACAATCTAACCTGGCTATGAGTATACAAAAAAAAAAAAATCATATACAGTATATTAATTCTCTTAAACTATTTTAAAAGCTTAAACAAGTTAAATTATTTTTAATAGATAAATTGGTTTTTTTCTGTAACTTATAAAATAAAAAAACTTGTCACAAATTGTTTGAAATATTAAATATACTATTCTCAATAAAATCGATAAACAGGTTTAGATGACCATTAATAGATAAACAAAAATAGAGGTTTTTTTCTATTATAATATATTTTAAATCAATATTTATAAATTAATATACTTGAGATTTTTTGATACTATTTTTAATATTAACACATGGAACTTGAACTTGAGATGCAAATCAAAATCTTGTCAATGCAGTAAATTATTGCAATTAGCAATACATGCCATATTTAAAGTTATAAGCCTATACTGTAAATTTATACACACATTGTGGAAACTTATATTCGGTTCAAATTATAATGTTAATACAAAACAACTTATGAATTATACTTGTAATGAAATCGATAACTATTCGAAAGTATACTGTACTTGAAGTTGACAAAAGAATCTATGATAATATCGTGTTTAATGTTGTACAACTTTTTTTTTCGAAAAGCATCATATCTTGTATTAACAAGTAATCTCTATGCTCAAATACACCATCAGCCCCCGCTAATCGAACCTCGATATGCTTAACAGGAATCAATATCGTAACAAAACCTTCAGTCATTAATGCATCAACAAAACCTTCGTTTTCGAAAAATCCTTCTGTAACCATCAATAAAAACCCTTAATTTTGAAATATATAATATTAACAAGCAAAACGGCTATAATAAATAGTAGTAAAGGTCGTATTAATATTAAAGATCGGAGTTGTTAATTTTATCTTAATATTACTAGATATTTTTAAAATTTCTATATCAAAACACCGAACGGATCTGTCTGAGTGTAATATGAAATGCCTGGAAGTAATATGCGATGAGGTTGAAGTTTGATTCAAAACATACATCCTCGTAAAATATAAAATTACAAATCCCTTAAAATACGAGACAATCGGTGATTATCATTGTTGTGGTTCGTTGTTGTAACCAAAAACGTGCTGTAGTCTTAATAGTTTCTGTTTATATGGATCGTCTGGAACATGTACAGTAAAAAAAAAGAAAAAAATTTAAAAAAAAAAAAAATTTTTTTAATTAGTAACAGGAATTTTCCAATTTACCATCGTTTTGTTCATTTTCAGAAGGAACTGAAAAAAAAAAAAAAAGAATTGATATGTATGAATACAAAGTGGTTACTCATATTTGAAAATCACCCAAGACAAATATCAAAGTTCAAGTTACTTAGTGATTTGATTCCCGCAATAGCATTGGCTCTCTCTTTTTCCTCTTCTTCCGAAGCAATGTTTGCCAGTCCACGGCGAATATAACTTTGGAAGTAAGGACCTGTCTTTGATAATTGTGTTGTCACTTTGCCTTCCATTTCAGGATGTTGCTTCTGAAATTCATATAGTTCGTAAATGCCCTAGAAGGGTGTGATAAAGGTGTTAAAAAAATTTTTTTTTTTTATTTATATTGAGAGAATTATTTAACGACAATCACCTGTTTGGTCTCTTCCCGCGTTCCAATTTTAAGAAATATTTGAGTTAAACGTGCGTTCATCTCGACTTCGTGCGATCCTGATGAACGGCTGCTACCAGTCGGCGTGGGAAACCTCGGCGTCATAGGAGTGCGCGGTGAAGCAGGGCTGACCGGTTCCGAACTATTATACTGTATTTCATTGAACTGAGCCGGCGCTTCATACGTCGGAGAATTTCGAGCCGGTTGTTCATTAATTTGCGTGGGGATTGATGTGTATGATTGTCGGGGCGAAGAATTTTGTACTGGTGATGCCCGTGAAGATTCAAAGGCAGAAAAGGCAACATCCGTTCCTACTGAAGTAATTGACTTTATAGATCCGACAGACGAAGGTCGGCTTTGCAAGTTTGGAACCTAGCATAAAGAAAAAATCAGACGCTGCTTTTTTGAGTTATCTATGAAGAAGAAAAAAAAGTGGAAAGTTACATTTGATGTGTTATTCTGCTTTTCCTTCTTCCGGCATGCTTCGAGCATATGATGTAAGTAAGGGTATACAAAGCTATGTTGCGGGTCTTCAATGAGGTCCAAATGATCGTATACGCCCTCTCCAAGTCCTGTTACAAGTTCAAGCAATAGCGTCTTTACCGTGCGAAGAGGCATTTCGCCAAGTGGAACTCCTTCTGCCATACGCCTCTTCCATTCAGCGGGCGGTGTAGCAAATAAAAAGTCATTGAGATCTCTCAATAATTTATTAGGCAGAAGGATACCTGCCTTTAAATTTTCTTGAACTGTTTTCGCTAATTTCCATAAACATTTCATTATCAGTTCCGTGAACTTTGTGTGAGAGGCCGCAGCCGACGGATCTACTTCCCTCAAGTTTGCCGCTGATTTCCCAAGTATGGATATTAGGGCACTGAGCACCGAAGAATTTCGTGGTTAAGAAATGTACATCTGAAATACTAAAAGTAGGCTCGAAATGTAAATAAATAAAGATTGTCTTGCCTATACGTTGCATTGCGATTGCTGTTATCGAGAACTTTGACCATTGATACATTGAGTGCCTTAGACAATTGTTGACCGGATTCCAATGCTTGGAGATTGGGATCCAGTAGACGATGTGCCAATTCTGTTAGCAGGCTGTCGAGTGATTCTTGGGATACCGCTAGTGCTAAATCCTTGTTTGAAAATAGTAAGACCAATGCATTAACCAAATGTTTGCACAATCGAACCAGTATCTGTGATCGCGCATCAAGTTTCGTATATGAAATTCGAACTTGCACTGTCAAAGCATTAACAATGTCATTGACGGATGGTATCAGTGATTCGGGGGAATTGTTTAAATGTTTATCCAACTCCTTTAACGCCTCAATGCTTTGAGGGTGATCAGAACTCTGAATTTTAGATATGACTACTTCCACCAAGAATACCGAACCGCGTTCAGAGGTACGTTGCTTTGATGATGGCAACCCAGGTGAATTCGACATCGTAGAATTATCATTTATAGGATTGATGTCAATTTCCATGCTCATAGGGTCCTTCTGAACATGATCATTAACCGCCTCAGATGAAGACAGACCATTAGTTCCATTTTCTCCCTGACGGAATTTTGAAAAATGAAGACGGGAAGGAGGCGGAAGGCCCCTACCGATTCCACTTGGTGGTGCTCCACCCCTTTGAGCAGGTGACGGAAATCTGTTGGGAATCATAGATGATTGCGGTCCATTGATCGCAGCCGGGAAGTGCATACCATTTGGAGGAATCAAACCGGATGCGTTATTGATGGCCGTTGGAGGTGGGTTCGCAAGGGTACGTTGGGGGATACCTTGCGCAATTCCTGTTGACGGCTTGAGTATCAATCCCGGGGGTAATTTCGGTGTTGGCTCCTCATCTTCTATATCGTCGGAAATATCGTCATTTTTGCTGGAGGATGGTGCAGCAATACGCGATTTTGGACCAAGTTTTTTAGCATCCTTTCCTCTAGGAAGAGGACCATTTCCGTGAGCCGGGCGAACAGCTTCAATCATCGGCATAATCGTTTGTTTCACCGCATCTTTAAGGTCACCACATCGCGTCACCACATAGTCGTACCCAGCACTTTTCACTATAGGCCCTAAACAACTCTGTGCTGCTTTCCTCACTTCTCCATTGCGGTCCTGCAAACACGATAATATAACTACTACAAGTGGTTGCAAATCGGGCAAATTATTTTTTTCATCAACTTCTTTAAGGCGTTCGGATAGCCAATTTAATAGGTCTTTGCGTAATAATGGATTTTCGGTGGCAAGACCGGTTGCCAATGGTTGAACCAAAGGATCTAGACCAGTAGAATTCGTCAGACAATCCAGGGCGCTAATAGCGCTTCCACGAACCGTAGCTTTTTGGTCGGTCAACACTGATATCACAGGTGGAACTAATAATTTTATGTGTTTCTCAAACGGTTTTCCCATCGCGGTCGCAAGTTTTCCGCAAATATCCAAGGCCATCATCTGAAGATTTTTATTGCTATCCGCCAGGCGCGCCTTCAGAATCGGAACAAACTCACCTGATTTCGAAGATCTGGTTAAAACGTATTATATTCACACAGAGTATCCGTCAGAAAAATCTCATACCTAAATTCGGTTTAATCTTTTTGTTGGAATCGACAATCGCGAGAATTTGATCAAGGGCTTCTTTTCGAGTTTTCCATTTTTCATCGTTCGCATCCTGTAAAAATATATCATTATCACAAGTGGTTTTTAGTATTAAATGATGCATTGGAGAAGTGATTGAATTCAAAAACGTTAACAACTTACAGCCATCATCTTACTCGTAAATAAGGCACCAATATCAACTCTAGGGAAAAGTTCTTCCAAGGTATCATTCCCTCCGCGTCCCGAACTAGCCACCTCGGCCTATCGTTATTCAATTGCAAAATGATGAGCAAAAAATTTCCAACAGGTAATTTCCTTCAAGTTGAATGACAATTGTACATACGCTAACTTTCACTGGCCTCGGTGGTGCTTGATCGGCAACCTTATCGAATTCGTTGTCAATCGTGGCAAGTTGGGTGGGATTCAAGTCCTGAACGAACGTTCTGATGTCTATTTAAAAGACAACCCGATAGTGAGAAAAGATCACGCCGATACTAAAGGTCGTTGACCGCACAATATTACCTGGACCAACATAGATCCTTAGTGCACCCAAGACCGTAACTGAATTTGTTCGGACTGATGCATTCGAGCTCGAAAGACAAAACTTGAGAAAATCAATCAATTCTCTTATTTGCAAGCCAGCTATCCCAAATTCCATTATAGCACCGTGCATCCACGTTAAATTATCTGCCAATATTTTTGGTGACTTTGCTTTTCGCAGTGGCTCGTATGCTATTATGAAATTCAGGTATGTTTAATTAAAATTCTCACGATTTATCGAATTTGAAACACATGTCAAATTATCCGCGAACCTTGTCCGATAATAAATTGAAGGGATATTTTCTCGGAAAATGCTGTTAAAGTGTCAGTGGCACTTTTTTTAAGCTTGATGTCTCCTAACTTATCCACCAAAACTGAAGAAATTTATAATATAAGTGTTAGATGGTCATGATATTCACCCATATTATCGTTATGATAGATGTCATTCACCTGGTATACAAAGGGCCGCCGTAGGTTTATCGAAAGAAGGGACCTTGTTGCAAAGAAATTCCATTATATTAAACGCTTTCGATAACACCTGGAAATTGCTCTCCTTCCATCCAGGTTTCTTGGCGAGGAATCTTGCAACTAATTCTGCTTCAATTTCCGAGGGATCCTTCTCATCCAAGGCATTATACAGATTTTCAATAGCTAATAATGACAATACGGGTCATCGTCTCCATGGCAAGCGGATATAAGAATTTTTTATTTTGAAGATCCGATTATCATGAATAGGTACCTGCCAATCTCAATTTCCAGTTCTTTTCATCTATTTCCTTTATCAGATCTTCGGGAACGATTTCGGCAAATCTAGCCTCCACACCCTCATCGCTAAATCTGTATTTTAAGACTTCCTCTTCTTTTACTTTACCACCTTTTTTTGACGACGTCGGAGCTGCTGCGGTGGCAGGTGCCTTCGCTGCAGCTTTCTTGGCAGCGGGCGGCTTAGAAGTTTTTGGAGGCGCTGCCTTCTTAGGTTCATTATCCTGTGGAAGAAATCACTAAGCAAACTGGAAAAGGCGAGTACAAAAAGATTAATACGATGCTCGCTTACGCTATCCTTTTTAACTGCTGCCTTAGGAGCTTTAGGGGGTGCTGCGGCAGATGCCGGTGGTGGTTTTTTTGCGGCGGTAACCTTAACCTTTACTTCCGCTTTGTCAAAGAATTCTTTGATTTTGCCTTTTCGGATATCATCAAGATTCTCTATATAGGGGTTCATGGCTTTCTCTCCGATTACTTTCATCATGGTACCAAGTCCCTCGAATGCCGCAACACGCACCGGCTCGAAGCTATTTTCGGATTCTTTCACCATCATTTCAATTAGAGATTTAATTTCCGCTTTGTTAGGGGCGACTTTTGTATTCTTTAAGCACCTGACCAACCATTTCATGGATTCCGATTTCACTTGCGGATTTTTATGTTTCCCCGCGGCCAAAATGTCCTCCGAGACGTCAGATATGCTCACCTGGCATCAAATAAGGAAACATGGATGTAAATATTTAAGACGGGCGATCAGGTCAATTGTGAAGTGTCTTTCAAGTGTGGTCACATACAGATAGGAAGATCGCATCCAACGCTGCCGCTAGAGCCTCAACAACACTCTGTTTTCTTTCTTTAAGTTTCTCAATGATTGGAGGCACCACCTTTGAAATACAATGAACAGGGCTTAGAAGATAAAAGGTGACATTAACCGGACTTATAAAGAAAATTTTTTACCACTGATTTATATTTTGAAAACGCTTCCCTTAAGCCATTAGCAAAAGCCTCTATAATATTTGCTGCCAGCGTAACAACTATTATATTAGAGTCCGCCATTCGCTGTAAATTTTGGAGACAATGAGTATTTTAATTTACACGTTCAAATTTTCGGCGTTCGGAACAACAGATTAGCGCCAATTAAAAAAAATTCTAAGCAAACCTTGGCGAGGGCAGCAATCAACTCCCCGTAATTGCTGTCAGCAATTCTTGGCGTCTTGCACACCTCAAATAAACCGTCCAATGCTTCTTTCCTTTCTTTCCACTTTGATGACGCCTACGTAATCAATTCAATTCGCGTTATAATTCTTTGGCTAAGCAATGTCAAGATAATTTTTAAAATTTCTACCAATTGCGCATAAAAATCTTTTGATATTTTTGGCAGAATATCAAGGGGTTCCGCTAAATCGTATGCGTCTACTTCCTTTTTGTCATCGGCTTCAGAGTCAGCTCCTATAGATGTTTCATGTTTTGATTAATTCCAACTTTAAATAAATAAATAATTTAATTACTACACACTGGAGAAAGTCAATCTTGACTTATTTCACCTTCGCCAGCTTCAGCCGCGGCTTCAGCGGCGGCCTGCTGTGAGCGCAGTAATCTCTGTTGGGTAGGTTTCTCTTGAGGTAACTTCTCAAATGCTTCATTTAATTCTTTAACCTAACAACAAAGACATATCGAGCGTATCATTGGCAAAAGGAAAAATATTAGGCAAAATAGAAAACAATTTAACTTATCAAAAAAAGCAACTATTTTATTAATGAGATTTGCTTACCTGAACTGGTTTCAGATCCGAAAGATAAGAACTGATGGCTGGACCCAACCACTTATAAAGCTCTATCACAAGTTGAGTTCCCTGTTTGGTGAGAATACATGTTGTTAACTCGAGGAAATGTAGAAACGCGCGTTAAAATGGTGACTCACCTCAGCTCGAACGTTTTTATCAGTATGAGCAAATAACTTCGGTATAATTTTAAGAATCGGCTTGATATTCACCGTTTTCGCGCCATATAAACTTTTTATCGAAGGCACGTAACAAACAAAACAAATTGACAAACATTAGAAGTGGTCTGAAAGTGATGCAGGTTGTTCGATTGATGGTACCTTATGATTTCTTTCAGCGCGGAAGCTGTGGTTGCGACCAGTTTCGGTTGTTTGGCATTTAATCCCGCTAATACATCTTCCTAATAATTTCAAAGGTACATACATTAATTATCAACAAGTTGAGCAGGGTGACCAAATTAATGCGTACCACAACCGGGTCGGGTGTGTCGACCTCTATGTATAACAGAATGAGATCCACCGCCTTCCTTTTTGTCCCAGCACGAGCCGAACCGAAGCCCTTTTCGACAACCGCCGGTATTATAGACGACCTCGGCCTATATTTTTCAAATAAAAAAGTCGACATTGGATCAAAATGGGGATGCACACGTACATTACCACGGATGTCACCGTTAAATCGCATGGAAGCACTGGGATGAATCCATGAGGGACACTTGCCTTGTAGGATTAGGTGCGTTCTCTACATACGCTAAAAGTGTTGACAACCCTGTTTCTTGCGCGACGGCGTTAGCGTCCTTGGCTATGTCTTTTAGTAAACCTTCATAAGGTTTGAACTCTTGTTCGTTTGACGGATCCGCAGTTGAGAATTTTTTCGTGAGCTCCTCATATGCTGCCACTCGAACCTTCCAAATCTACGAATATGTACACGTTGTTAGAAAGGTGCAAGACGTTCCAGTGACCGGTTAACCCGTGACGACAGAAGCCAAAAGACGGTGCCCGGGAACTATGTACCTTGTGAGTAATCCTTTCGGGGAGAGGCAGTGAGGAGTAATCTTCCTCGGCTGCTGCCATTTAGGTAAGTAAACAAAAAAAAAAAAAAAAAGCCTAGCACAGGTTCTTGGTTGTGTTTAAAGGGCGCAAGGGTGCTTTGGTATTGAAGAATTATGAAAAGTGATAATAACTTTGGAAAATTTGACTTGACGACGGTAAAGGTCACGAGACAAAATCAGCAATAGAAAGAAGTAGAAGAGTTCGCAAGTACTCCTTGCCAAAAAAAAACCTCGACTTAATTTAGTTTTATGCGATAGTATGTATTCTCTTGTTTATGCCAAATAACTGGTTGATCGTTGTCCAGAATGATATCATGATGATCCAGGGGCCAATATGAATGCCTAGTCCCGGGTTTTTGGAATCTGAATCTTAAAAATAATATCATCATCAGTCTTTAAATTATCCAGAGAGACAAAACAACACTTGATTCGATTTGTGCGATTCAACATGCCGCCAATCAAAGGTGCGTCATTAACCTTTTTTTTAAAAGTCAAAAGACAAATCGCCTAAGCACCTTTTTGCTCTCGGCAAAAAAGTTAACGTAAAATGGAGTGGAAAAAAGTACGAGCTGGAAATTGACACCGACAACACTGCGGAATCTTTCAAGAGTGAACTCTATAGGATTACCGGTGTTGAACCTCAAAGACAAAAAATAATGTGCAAGGGAACGATCTTGAAGGTTTGAGAACATACACACTCTACACTTTTGATACTGGAATATCTTCCGTCATTCCGATCTGTGATAAACCATCGATTATTTTTCATCGTAGGATGATACAGATTTGAAAAGTCTAAACATTAAAGAGGTGAGTGATCGCTGTGCCCCAATAATCTGAGCTCTTTTTGCTATTCACACCAGTTGAACCGGAAACTTTTATCTCGCTAGGGGCAAAACTTAACGGTACAGGGAATTTATAAGTCGTTGGGAAGGGCACATTTTGCCTTCTGAGTGATGATTATCCAAACTTGTTTTACTAGATGATGGGAACAGCTGGGGAGTTGCCCAAAGAACCGGAAAAAAAAACCATATTTATGGAAGATATGACGGATAGGCAGTTGGCAGAAACCGTAAGATAGTTTTGTGCGTTTTGTGTAGCGATTGCGAGGAAAAAAATTTTCAACGCAGTTTGTTCGATCGTTCAGTTGAAGTTACCTTCTGGTTTGATAAATCTTGGAAACACATGCTATATGAATTCCACATTACAATGCCTTCGCTCCGTTCCGGAACTGCAAGAATCGCTTAATAGGTTTGCAGGAAAAAGAAACTTTCACGCACGTCACCCACGAATGCATAGTGGAAATTGATACTTTTTGTTTTACCGACCCTAGTTACACCAGTCGACAAAGGGGTGCGGGTGTTTCGAGTAATTTGATAGCTTCGCTGTCCGATCTCTTCCGAAGATTGAATCAGACCACCGAAGGATATCAACCTATGCATTTTGTACAGGTAAGCGAAATCTTGGTGTGAACTTCAATTTCGCGCATTTATCGAAGTACTATTCAATTATCACAATTTATCAGAATCTCAGAACTGCTTATCCACAATTCGCACAACGCAACGCCCACGGTTTCATGCAACAAGATGCCGAGGAATGCTGGACTCAGATAGTGTCAGCCATGAATAACGCCAATCTGCCAATACCGCCGCAACACGACAGTTCAACTTCTGCTGAATCTTCATCGGCGTCGAGTGATAGTTCGTTCGTCAAGCAATACATGACAGGAGAATTGACTTCAGTGTATGCTCTTTCTCAGTTACTTTTTTGAGTGATTGCATATCTAGTAAATCAAAATTCAATTCCTTTTCCAGCTTAAAGTGCCTTGAAGCACCAGAGGAAGAACCTATTATCACTCCCGATACTTTTACAAAATTGAGTTGTTTTATTTCAAAAAGTATGATCTTGCAAACGAATTTATGAGTGAATAGAACAATTGAAACTTTTTTTGAATGTTTTATTTTTTTTTCTCTCTTCTAGCCACAAGCCATATGACGAATGGAATTTTCGAGGTAAAAACAACTCCGCATTCGATACTAATTTTACCTATAACCATTCTAAATTATCTCCACTACGGGGGTAAAGGCGTTGCATGAAGACCAAATCGAAAAAAATTCGCCCACCTTGAATAGATCGGCAAGATATTCTGTGACCTCACGTATTAGCCGTCTGCCTGCATACCTTACCGTTCACTTTGTAAGATTCTACTGGAAACAACAACAGCGCATCAAGGCCAAGATTATACGTGAAATCAAATTTCCTTTTGAGTTTGATGTCTCGGAATTTTGCACAGATGAATTAAAGAAAAAGATCACACCGGTGAAAAATCGTTTGATTGAACTTGGGAAGGATCGAAGTAGCGCAAAGGTAACGATTGAGTTGTGTTTTGCGAATTTTCCTGACGGATAGACTCATTCCGCGCACGTAAATACCACAGCGCAAGGCGAAACTCGCCGGTAACTCTAAGGAAAAAGTTGAAGAAGAGGTGCCTAAAATTGACGATTCGGTCATCGAGGAAATAAAAAAGTTGGTTGACCCGGAGCTGGCTAAGGATGTTGGTGCCAACGTGACAGGACTGTATGATCTGTGCGCTGTTCTGACACACATCGGACGGTCCGCGGACTCCGGTTGGAATTTTTTTTTTTTTTTTTTTTGATTAAAAATCTTTTCATTTTCCATCTGACCAATGTTCCTGTTAATTATCTCAGGTCACTATATTGGTTGGGTTCGCAAAGAGGATTCGGGTATGTAAAACAATACCTTCCACGGTATGTTTAAGAAAGAATTGTTCTAACGCCACGTTCAATTGCATTTGATTGTTCAAGATGATTGGATTAAATATGACGACGATAAGGTTACAATCGTGTCTCAGGATGAAATTCAAAAACTCGCCGGCGGTGGAGGTATGGCCTATTTTCTTTTTTTTTTTTTTTTTTTCCTCTCCTTTTCCTCTCATAAATTCTTCGCATTCATCACAAAAAATTCATAACATAAACTCTCATTTTTTAGCCGATTGGCATGTGGCGTATATCCTGTTGTACCGTTCAAGGAAAATAGAATGATCATCTGCCACCGTTAGAAAAATAGATGCTCCAATTATCGGCATGCAATCAAGTGTCTAACAGTCTGTTATAGAATGCCATTATAGGTTTTCCCAATCAATAAATAAAATGTATTAAAGTTTTATTTCGATCAAAAAAATAGTTTGAAGTTCATTCTAAATGTCCTTTAGAAGTGAGTTGTGCAACATCATTATACAATTGATTTAAAGAGATTAGGAAACCCTATGCACATATTAACGATTTTTCCCGGCGCAATGCTCTGCAAATAAAGTTCACCATTTCACTCAATTTTTCTTTCCACAGCCTTGATCTCATCAGATAATAGTTTTGCAACCTCTAATTCTGGTGGAATCGATAGCTCCGAGTAAACATACGGCAGAGGGTTGGGTGTAGTGATGCGGATGGATTTGTGACCATTGGGTAGAATGAGTACGGTGAATTTA
>CAJVPT010005447.1:0-12177 GCA_910592055.1 Acaulospora colombiana | reverse complement strand
ATTAGAGGATTTATCCAAATTAGTAAAGGAGCGAAATATCATTCCCTAGGTTGCATTTAGAGAAATAGTTTTTCGACAACGAGTAAATCAGTATGTGAAAGTCACAATAATTTATAAATACCTAGCATATATACAATAAAAACATGTCATGCTGACCTGACTGCGGGTTAAAAAATAATGTTAAATTAAATAGTAAAAATTAATTGATAATTTATTTATATCATTAATATATTAAATTATTTGTTTTTTTGATAAATATTATACAAGTAACATTATATTGAATAAATATTTTTTAACTAGTATAGGATTTATTATAAGTAGTTAACTTTTGTAATTAAAAGATCAAATTAGCTAGAAGAAATTTTCAATCTTGTTAATATTAACATAAAATAATTTGAGTTTTTTTAATAGAATCCTTTTTCAATATAAAGTATTATAAATTTTAATAAATATTATTGAAATATTAAAGAATTGAAAAAATACTTTAGAGATAAAGGTTCTTTGATCAATAGATTATTGATATCAGTATCAAGAAAATGTTTCATAGATTTTAATATTACAATCTTCTCTCTTTGAATAATTGTATAGATTTACTTAAAAAATAACTTGATTAGATATATACAAAGATTTAAATATAGATCTCACAACTTTTTTTTCTTTTTTCTTTACTTCTTTTTTTTCAACAATTGAGAAGCAAAATCTTATAGTAAATGGCAATAAGCTATCAATAGAGTTCTTCTTAGATTAGCTTTTATTAGATTTTTCTTTGAATATTTTGATTGAATTACAATGTATTCTCTGATTTAATAAAAGTAGGCTGCACCAGTTTTCAAAAAAGGTTTTCAACTATATTTTCTTTTATCAATATGTTTTATGTTAAACCAATCACCTTTGATAAAAAAATATATATACAGTATATACAATATAAAATTTTTAATATAATTTTTTTTTTTGTTAGTGCATATCACGTAAATTATATATGACGATAAAATTTTGAGAAATTTATCGTTATATTGAAAAAAATACTTAATACTTCAAATAATAATAATAAATTTTAAAATCGAGTTTTTTTTTTTTCAAAATTTTTTTATATGCAACCTTTACGTGATCATTCGCGTGGTGAAATTGAAATGGATTAATTACACATAAATTTGCCAATGATTAATTCACAATTGATGTAGCTGTTCCCTGCTTACACTAATTAATAATTCTTTCTTTATCATCTGTTCCTTTTGAACAGTTTGTTCTCTTAATTCTTTAATATACTTCTCCTTTATATGATACATTCGAATTATAAGTTTTTAAGATTATTATTTTTTTTGGTTTTTTTTTTTTTTTTGATAATCAAAAAATACATTCCATTCTCTCTTCATTAATTATTTCCATAGATTGTGCACATATTTCTCTTTAAATTTTAAGTTGCGATGCATCAAGTCCCAATGCGTTTAAAAATAAATTCACATTAGCTATTTTGTGGGCTGCTTTGTCTGTTGGTATCCTTGAAGCGTGCACCACGGTTTCAAGCACTCGTTCCCTATGTTTCATTAGCAAAGATGAATTGGTAAGAAAAAATTAAGGGGGAAGGGGAAAAGCGAAATAAATTAAACGATTACAATCATACCTGACTTCAGTAACTAATATGTGTTGCTGCTCCGTGGAAGCGCCAACTGCCATTGCCGCGAGAAATTGCCATACATACATGTCATCAATGCCAACAAGGAATGGAGGGAATAATGATAAAAAGTGATTTTGTAAAGTGCAAAATAGGAGATTATATAGATCTTGCCTAAAGTATAATTAAAAGTGTATTTAGTGACTTTTCTTGAAAATTGAGTTTGCGAGAGATGAATCCAACTCACCATTGAATTAACTCTAGTTCTTCGGGTTGCGGTAAGCCTTGCATGGAGCCACCACCTTGTTTTAAAATTTCGGCCCGGCTCAAAAACATGGTCAAGAAGGCAAGACCGACCTATTGCACGATATATGACCGTCAGTCACCGAAAGGCGAAGCATCAAAAGAAGTGAGCGGAAAGTGCGCGAGAGAGATCACCACACCTTACTTCTTGCCACCCAAACAATACTATTTCTTTCCACAAACAGTCCGAATAGTCTGATCACAATTCCCAATGGAGCTTCAGCCACGAACTGTAATAATGGTGGAACAACCGTATTCATAAATAATTCTACTTCCTCCAATATAATCGGACTCACGCTTCCTTGTGGACCCCAGACGGCACCTTTGCACACATCCAATGATTCAAAATTCGCGACCAACATCGTAATTATAAAGAGTATTTGGTCGGGAAGGCAATGACGCAGAACGCGAGGAATAACTTTCTTTCCTTTGGAAATAGACAATATACTAATGAAGGGATGTGTGTAACTTATATATATAAAGCACGTAATTCTTGTCAACATTTTTTTTTTTTTTCAGAATTGCAATTGCACATTAATCTTAGTTAATTACCCGACACCGATCATTTCGGTCACTCGAAGTTCTTTCCACATTGTCCTTGCAACCTCAGCGTATTCTTCCTTCCTAAACAAATGAGATGTGAGAATTTGACGATGATCGGTGTCCGAATTTTTCAATAACAATGCACACACCATTTTTCATAAGCTTCTCTTTCGTAATCTGTGTATATTCTTTGAGGTTGACTTCGCTTCAACTCTTCCAAGGTGAGTACAGCAGTATAAATATTCTCAATAGACCGAAACACCTTTCGATGATCCGTAATTCCGTATGATGAAATTGATGGAGTCTTATGATGCTGGTGAACGCTGCCATTATTGCTCGGCCCCGCGTGATTATGAGCGTCCGTGTTTTTGGAAGAGACTTGTAAAATCTGTCTGGGGTTGCGAACCGAATTAAGGGCTATCTTTCCCAGTGCACCCTCGAGTGACACTAATAGGGGAAAGCAGAAGCCAGAAACAGGGAATCAGTAGTAATTATTTTGGGTAAAACTCGATGTATGATCGAACAATGTTGCTTACGTTGTGTCATCTTCGGTTTTCTCCTTGCGTCGTTTACTATTCTCAATACTTGTTGCTGCATTTTTAATAAACCACTCTCCGACCCTCTACTTCGGTGACGACCTCTCTCGTGTCCCATGAAACCGGTTCCGCCGGCTTGCGGTGAAAAGGCTGACATCTGGGGTTGTTGCTGACGTGTTCGAATTGCCGTGTACACTTGGTAATAAAAATCGTCAGCGTATGGGTCATCCGTTACAAGTTGTGAAATTTGGATGCGATTGATGTAATCTTTATCGCTTTGTGTCATGAGCCCATTGTATCGGGACTATAAGTTTAAAATGATTAACCTAATATTAATAATGAATTAACATTTTTTTTTTTTTTTTATATGTTTTCTTGACGTATAATCGTAAATCAATGATAACCATTTCAGAAAGTCTTCGTTGTTTCTCTCGTCTTTTCTTCTCTCTCTCCCTCTCTCTCTGAATCATCAAGGCCTCCTGCTCCCGTAAGGCAGCTTCTTGCCCCAAGAAGGCAATGTTTTCTTGCTCTCTAAAGACCGCATCTGTCGTAGGATACAAGGGATGTGGCGGTCGTTCATTGATGCCCAACAGAGCTAGCATTCTTTTTTCGGATATTCCGGCCTGCCTGTGTAATTGCGCCTCAATCTGTTCGAGCGACATTGGTGTACGAGCGGTAGGAGGTGACGGACCGAAACCTGGTGGTGGCGAGGAAGTTGGAAGTGGTGGTGTGTATTGTTGTGAGTTTTCGAGGGAGCCCGAGATGACAGGCACCTCGAGGACGTCTGAGGTGACCAAGACAACAATGTAAGAAACCAAGAAGATTGATTGTGTTGAATGAGCACAACAAAATTTTCAAACTTAATTTAACCTGAAACACACCTTTACGATTTGATGGATGATGGAACGACCCCCATATTGAAGGGCTTATTGGAGACTAGGTGTGAAAACGATTGATTTTCATGGGATTGATGAGAAGGCTCACAAGGGAAATTGGATGTTTAATTAATTAATTAATTAATAATAACCTCAGGTAAAGGCGTGGCCCCCGGCACTATGTCACTTTTATGATTGTTTTTCCCGTTGATCATAACATCCGAATTATTACTCCACAGAGCCGCATAGGGCATTCGATTGTTATTTTCTGGATTTTCAGGGTGCATTATTTTTTCATGAGGAGAACGGCTTGAGAAACACGAAAATAAGTTCAATCATAATCCTACCGTTATCTGACGTGGAACTTTCCCTTCGGCCGACATAAATTTCTTCTTCCCGTTGTATTGTGTCTGCTATTTTCGTGGTGCTTTCTATGAAGTCAAATTCTTCTCCTAGAAACAGATTCCAAAAATGATCGACGCGAATTTTCAGTGTTCACGTTTTTTTAACCAGAAAAAGGACTTCACCTATTAACGAGTTATAACAAGACGCACCCATGTCAACGGTGACTCCGAACGTCTCATCGTTCATGTCGTCCCCCGATTCTTCCAGCTGATTTGCTAGATCAAAATTCTGCTCATAATCAAAGACCTCAAAGTTCTCCCCCGACTCGAGAGTGAAGGTCTTGATTTTCCTCTCCAACTCCTCGTCCTCCGTCTCGTCCTGCCGCCCGTTGACAGTGTGATTACCACCCGTGCCAGCGAACTTCTCCGAATTTAAGGGGGGCAACGTAGTATCGAAGTCGAAGAAAGAGTCCATGTTCTGTCCTTTCACTTCGCTTACCCTCTATCGGAATGTTACCAAAAATATATCAAAGGTAAAATAAATATTTTTATATGAAGGCGAAGATACCATTTATAGAAAGTATCAAAAAGAGATTCTGGCACGTAATGTGAAGCACGGGACACCCGGCGAATTTTTTTTTTTTTTTCTGATTTTAATTGGCTGTCGCATTATTCTACAACATATCGTATTTCACGTACCTTGAACTCGTTAATAATGCCCCCGATGAGAATTGGACGAGATGGTCATCTCTCAGCTCAAACAGGTAATCCGGAGATGGAACGATCTCAGAAGTCGAAATCGCAAGGAACACGGTACCTTAGGTGGCTATAAAAGCGCATGCTATGCATCACTTCCTTTCTTTGCGTGGAATTAAGCACACTTGCTTCATGTCTTTGATATCGCGCATTTTTATTGTTTGCAGGATTAAAAAAAGTACCTGTCTTTTTGTTTCAGAAAGGATCCATACTCACAACTCGAGAGTGAACTTCAGAGGGAAAAGGATCACCTAATGCTCATTTTAGAACACATCGACAACCAAAAACTGAAATTGAAAACCGAGGAGACCGTTTTGCTTGCGATGCTCAACATTCACGATCCAACAACCACCAATGGCACGACAACACCTCTATCAGACAATGGCTTAAATGTGGAGGAGGTATGTATACTGACGAATTCTTTTAAAAACAAACAATTCACTCATTTGCTATATTAAGGGTAATTTGGTGAACAAAGGAACTCCTGTGATTGAAAACGTTGACGCCAACTTTACGTCAGCATTCTCGACTTCGCCAAGTATTAGTTGTTTGAGTCCTGTTTTGAGTCAAAGTCCGATCGAATTAATTGAAGAAACATCGTCAATTATGCCCACTACATTCCGTTCTTCTGGTATACACGACGAAGGATCAGTGTTTAATGTCAATGATGAATCTCATACACCAGCCGCTCGATCTGATGATTTGCCCAACGTCGATTCGACCGATATGGAAATTGCCAATGCATTATCCATCCTCGAGAACATGTCGGATTGTGAAGATGACGATGTGGACGGAATGATTAATGTCGACGGATCACCCTCGGTGGTCAACGATAACGCATATGATACGGGTAAGTTGTGATTCAACGAGACAAATAACTTTCTCATTGCTCATTTGGACACTAAGTTGTTTTTTTTTTTTTACCGTGTCGTAGATAGCGACGAGGATGACGATGGGGGTGATGACGAGGACGATGATTTGGCTAGGGAGGCATTATCAAAGATGCTGGCGGACTATTCATAATCGAAAGATTAATTATAGTATTAGTGACACCTATTTTAAATCGATTGATTAATATTTGATTTTAATAATGGTGTCGCTAATACTATAATTAATCCTAATCGAATTATTTGCACGATTTTTCATTTATGCAAGATCAACGGAAAGAAAAATTCACTTTTCACAGGACAATCTTTTTTTTTTTTTTCATCATACATTGTTTTGTATCAAAAAGACCTATCCTTAATTTAACAATAACGTACATTTAATATTTCGTAATCAAACTTGAAATTTTGTACGCGAATATGCACCCAACCTAATAGTACTCTACTGATGCTCCTCGCAAATCGGAAGGTTACATAAATTTTCTGATATACAAAATTTTAGGATTAAATGATTAGTTCTGATGACAAATGCTAATTTTTTGACGCCACTTGAGACTTCCGTAAATCGCTTGATCGATCACGATTTGTACACTATATGCTAGAAGTGTGGTGATTTTTTCTATTCTTTTTTGTTAGTTTTTTGTTTTTATTTTTTTTGAAACATGCCCCTACGTCCAGAAGACTGCGGATTATTGTATTGAAAGGTGCATCGGGAACGGCAGCAAATATCGATCTGCATCTGCGAACTTAATTTTGTTCGCGACCTTTTTTTCTCTATGCGGTATCACAGTTGAAACTCGTGGAGCCGCGAAAGTACTCAATGACCATTGGTGGCTGGTAGATCGTTGCTATTCATTTGAACGCATTTCTTATACGCGTCCGTTTGTTCAGGAAAGGTTTCTTGAAGTTGTTCGAGAAACAAGTTTTTGAAGTCCTGACAAAGTAGATTCGTCAATTATGAATAAACTTAAAAATCTCTCAAACAATAATGAAATAGCGCGAGAGTTGCATAATTACTATTATGGCATCATTTTTTATATTGACCACTTGGTTTTCTGTCATCACTTCTTCGACATATTCTGACGTGAAGATGTCGGGATTGCGGCCTTCATCGATATAACTAGTGAGGAGAGAGAATTGAATGTCACCGAGTTATCGGAAGAACACCGAAGATTTTATTTTTATTCTTGACTTACTCTACCACTGTCATAGGAATCTCTATGTGTTTGATCTTTTCTTGAAGCCGGTTGACCTCGTCCAGGCATTCTACAAGTTCTTTCCTGTACAATTTTTTTTTTTTTGTTTGTTTGTTTGTTTCAAAAGAGCGAGCGCGTGAATAAAAAATTTAGTTTGTTTCCCTTGGGAGAAAGTTGGAGAAAATGATAATCGCACGGACAAACTTGGACCACTTACAAAGAATGTGAGATGGCCCACTTATTCTCCGACTCATATTCATTTAGTTGCACCATTATTTCCCATATTTTGTTCAGCAGGTTGTCTATTATTTCTTCGAGTTGAGCTCTTGGATCGGTGTGTCCATTCTGTGCGGTGGCCATCATCATGGGTCCCATGAATTTATCAAACTAAAAAAAACAACCTTTTGATGAATTTTGTTGTTGGTTTGATTCGATTGACGTATTGCTGATTACAAATGAAAATCTTTCCTAATTAGGATAAAAAAAATCAAATTATCGAAAATTCACAACAATTGCGCACGCACCGATCAAGTTCACCAGTCTTTCTTCGTAAATGACATTCAACTTTGGTAATTTGGGAAACAAACCTACTAGCACCACCACCACCACCGGTGCATTTGGCGCTTTCGGTAATAATCCAACGGTCGGAGGCACCTCTCAGGGAGGCTTTCTTTTCGGCAATCAACAAACGACAAGTGCCACCGGCGGTTTCTCACTGCAGAGTACTCAGGGTATCGCGTCATCTAACAGCCTGGGTGGGTTGAAACCTCAGACCTCTGGAGGTTTTGCGTTTGGAACTGATTTTAATTTCGGAGCAGCTAGCAGTAGTCAAGGGAATAGCCTCTTGGCACCACCGGCGGGAAACATAGGATTGAAAACAAACTTTGGCTGGAACACGGCAAGTACCTCTTCCTCGCAACCAATATTCGGAGGCCAAAGTACGCAAACCGGCTTGACCGGTTTCTCTACCACAACAGCTCAAGGATCGGGGATAGCAATGTAATAATATTCTTTTTATCATAGTTCTTATCGTCCTTTAACTAAAGATGAAAATTTTCGTAGTGGACAATTCAACATCACCAACATCACAAAGGCGACTAGATTTTCCGATCTTCCTCAAGAATATCAAAAATCCCTTGCAGAGTTGGAGTAAGTTGAATCCTTCGTTTTCGACCAAAAAAATTTTTTTTTTTTTTTTTTAAAAAAAACTCTTCAAATTCTTCACATATTGTATACAGCAATCACATACAACAGCAGAAACGAATGATGACATCAATTGGGTCAATGAACCTGCCGAACGTTAAGCAGCAAATACAAGATGTCTTCAACGAATCACGAATATTGTTTCAGGTACTGACCCAATTCCCTCGCAAGCAGTCCGGTTGGCATTCTATTTATTGAATGTGACAATAATCGCATGTCCGCCTGTAGGCTCGTCTAACTTGCTGAACCTATACCGTATAGAAATTGGCTCACCTGACAAATGATCTGCAAAGCGGCCAACTTTACATAGGCAAGTTGCTGACAGAGTTGGATAAACACATAGGACTCGTGGATAATGCTCGTCGATTTTACGATGCTGCATCCCAAGGGCAAAGCAATGCTGTGATACAAATTGGCGATAATGTGTTCTCAAAGTAATTCATCCATTCGTTTTGTTTACATAATCATCATGGCTATTTTTAACATTTATCCTAACCTCCTAAATCCATTTTAATCCATTACAAAGATATTATTATGACCTTATTGTCTTGTTCGAGGATCGATTGCAACAATACGAGTCGATTATCGATGTGAGTTTATGTTTTTAATTTCGCTGTTGTTTGCATTGCCCGCGCGGTTATGTCATCGCTAAAACAAATGTATCTATATTTCAACGATAGGAACTGGAACGTCATTTCTATTGGATATATCAAAATCCAGAGAGAAATGATGGTAAAGAATTATTTGCGTTCTTCATTGTCAGCAAGCAGTTTAATTCTTTGTGCAATACACAATTTAGCAAACCAATTGTTCTTCCACAGATCAGGACCTTACTGCACTCACCGAAGCCATGCGCAACCAGCACGACAGCTTCATGGCGATAACGGGGAAGGTTGCATTGTTGCACGAAAATGTGGAAAAATTACGCAATCAATACCTTAATTACCGACGTGCTAAACTCCTCGATAACAGCAATCCATTTCTCGGGCAAGGTCCTCAGAGGACGGATGGTTGGTGCAAATTAATTTACATCTCCGCATCACATTGTTTTAAAAAGATTAATTATTCATTTGATCTCGTCTCATTAGCCGTTCCCGTATTGTCTATCGTCGAATCCATGTCACCAAGGGAGCTGGCACAAACTATTTCGAGGAAGCCGCCAACAAGTCAATTTCAAGCAACCATTCCATTTGTCAAACGGTAAATGCAAGCATTATCGATCCTATAATCTTTAACCGAAAAATATATAGAAAAATTAGCAACTTTACGAGAAAACGAAACATTCTGCTTGATGGTAGTTTATTAAATTTGCATAAAGGGTACAACCAACGGTGTGATGTGTCGTGAGCAATCCGAGAATGCTGCAACATGATATAAGCTTGTTAAATTGTTGACTGTCACGGTTGCGTCTCACCGTCACTCGTGAGGCCGAACCACACTTATTTGAGATACAGATCTCGACGGGCGTCGAGCAATTCAATTATCAAGTGCCATTGGAAATTTTTGCTTATTTTGTACCTTATAAAATTTTTTAAAGATTTGCATCTTCAAACAATTGTATTTCACAAGTGTATACATATGATAATTTTCCAGGAAATGCCATTGGCTGGATCACCAATTATCTAATTACATTTCTTCTTATTATGGAAAATACTTGGGATTATGTTAAATTAATGAGATGGTAGTGCCAAAATTTATGTTATCATTGTGCATCTGATTGCACTTCTCCCTGCTGATGGACTCTGCAAATTTATCTTCACCAACTTCGATCTCTCGATCCTCGACTCCAATCCCACTGTCTAACCGTTCCAAGTCACTCAGGGACTTTGTCACACGTGTTCTAAGTCCAAAAGTTGCCATTATCTCTTCTCCCGATGTCGATCAGGTTTGCCAAGCTAACAATGTTCCCGACTTCTTAACATTTATAAAACCTTTTGGCGAACGCATTGAAGGAAGAGGTTCGTGCCGGTTTTTTTTTTTTCTTTTTTTTTTTGATCTCGCAAGCTAGTGCCGGGCACAAATTCATAACCTCAATGAAATTCTCGATCATCAACCTCCTAATGAACGATAGTTACTGCCCGTGATTCACAGGGTTTGCCAAACCCCATAGAAAACTTTGCGATTCGCTTTTCTAGTCTGACAAGTTTGGAGCAACCAGATGTTCAATTGACTTCGCAAATTCTCTCGGATAGGGTAAAATCGATCAGCAATAATTCCTCGTCGATAGAGGATTTTCCACAGATCACAGCGAAAACTGACGTTACAGAAAGGTATTTGGAAGGTATTTCCATTTTTCAATCGTCCATTCTTATAAAATGAAAGCAAGTTTTATCCATTCATTTATCGTCGTCTCATCATTTTTTTTTTTTTTTTTATAGCGAACCAAGATGACCTAACACCCTGGTATGCGGAATATCGGCGATTGTTTTTCACATTCACCGGCGTTTCCGAGCACGAAACTTTCGAACACCCCGTGGCTTGTATCCTTTGTGGTCGTTATATTTATTCATCGATGATGCCCTGATGTATTATCGACATAACTCATGTGCGCATCAGGCATCATCGCGATAAGCTCCTCGAACAATGAACCCATCGCCACACTCTCGCAAATGAACGACATCACATCCCCTACTCCTATATTTGATAAGGGATTCATAGATACCAATATCTTAAGATATTATGTCCTCATACATGACAACCACAAAGTGAGCCTAGAACAGTGAGTGATGGATTTCTTTTCGAATTTTCATGAAAGACGGATGTTCAGTAAAAATCGTTTAGCACTCATCGCTTTGTCCCATTTAACCAGTTCCGAAGGAGTTTATGAAAAGATGAAACGCAGTTTTGGACTTCACTGTCACCTTTTAAAATTAAATTCCATCTCGCCTGTTCTAGTTCCCGAAGATCGCGACCCCTTCTCCGTTCTCCCACCTCCACCAGTAAATCGCAAATCCATATCTGACATATGGGCCTCTTGTGTTAACGAATCAAATATCCTTAATACCTTACTTTCCTCTTCCTCCTCCCCTTCCTCCGCACCCACCGCCTCGACGGAAATTTATTCCCGCCAAAATTCCATATCCAGTTTCTCCCTGCCCCTCTCACCAACAACGTCAACCTTAAACTCACCATCCTCCTCATTTACCGAAGACGTGTTGTTTAGCAAAGAGAGTGGTAATGACTCGCAAGTTTCGCTTGGTTTGGGTTTGTCGAGTAATGAAATTCCAACGTTGATTTACGGGCAGTATCTTAGCGACGATGATCTCGCTGGCATTCATGTTTTCGTGAGGGAATTGGTCGTTCAGAGTGTTGTGCCTTTTATGGAACGAAACATTCAACACTGGAATGAGCAGGTAATTCTTGTTCAAACCAAAATGATCGACTCTATCAAGATGAAAGGCTTTTCTTCTTACATCACCGACTTTCACCTCAGGTTGCCTCGTCAAGGCGCGGAATCACTGGTCGCATTTTCAGTGCCGGAAGACGGTATTTTAACGCCGGACCAAAAACCTCCGGTTCCATTCAACAATCTTCCTACACATCCAACGTGTCCTCAAACGCGATGTCAGTTCTGTTATGACACATTTTGCGACCACCATTTTCCGTTATTGCCCGGCATGTAATTAATTTCACAACCTTGGTATCTAGATATCCTCATAATTCCCCGGAGGCTCAAATGCGTAAATTGGCCGATTGGTCTTTCATGTTGAGGGATTACAAGTTCGCGCACTCGGTGTATGAAACAATCAAAAAAGATTTTTCGGCCGACAAGGCATGGAAATATTATGCTGGAGCGCAGGTAATTTTCGTCTGGTCTACGTCGTTAATTTAACCGAATATCTTTCAACTCATAACGATACATAAATCCAATACACATATCCTGTATAATATATATATTAATTCGAAAGGAAATGACCGTTCCGTT
>CAJVPT010005446.1:0-12178 GCA_910592055.1 Acaulospora colombiana | reverse complement strand
CTAAATCCTAAAGAAATTTGGATGACTCCAATCAGTACAGAAATGTCAAGAGCTATATTCTTCAAGTCTGAGCTTAGTGATAATGAAATCAATCAAATATTAATTGAAAGAAATAACAACTCACCAAACTCTTAGGTACTGACAAAACCTATATCAGTTTAATAGCCTAAGCATTAAATGGTACACAAGCTAAGGCATCTATATACCCAAAAATTCCTATATACTCAAGAAGCATAACTTTACAGTAGTTTGCTTTAAGACAAAAGAAGAAAGAAACAAGGCATACAAACAACATATCTTTTTATAGGGACATCACCTCTCATGAAGTATTAAACATATATCCAAAACAGAAAGACGAAATCTCAAAAATGAAGATAGAAATACAAGTTTCAGGTTCAGAAATATAGAAATAGACAATTAATCAACACCTGAATCATAATCAGATAATGAATCAACAGAGTCTACTTCTAACTTAGTAAGCTAATATAGGTTCAAAAATTGGAGATAGATTAGACAGCGTAGCAATAACAGAATGAGGCATGAAAGAAACAATAGAGAAGAATACACTGCACCAGACATCTTTAGATGCTTTGTTACCAGTAGTAACAAAGAGCCAATCAATCAATATAATAGAAAAAGAAGTTTGCAAAATAGGTCGCAAAGCCCTTATCCAGAAATTAAAAGTGACCATGATCTCTTATGCCAGATTTTGAACAATCTCAAGCAATTAAATAATAGGATAAACATAATTGAGGAAAAAATAGATAACCAGAATAGGGTAAAAAGAAGTCGGTTAAATAATCACTTCTAAAAAGTACCAGTCTAGTCAAGATATACCAAAAGAGAGTCTGATGCACAAGAGGAATCAAGCTTATCTTGAAAAAAAGGAGTGACCATAGAAACAATAATAGAAACTAACACAACTCTTCCTAGTACAACATATATCATATCACTTGATGATTTCATTAATATGATTAAAAAGAATACTATTAATAAACTAAACAAAGAACAAATACTATATAAGAACTATATCATTGACAACTCTACACTAGACAATACTATTACTATTGGAATATATAATATTAGAGGCATCAACACTAGTCTTGAGCAACAAAGACTATTTAGACTCATACAAGATCTCGATATAGACATCTTAGGGATCTGTGAAACTAAACTTATAGAAAAAACAGTGGACTTTGCCTTTAACCTACAGCAAATGCACAAATTTTTTCACAATAGTAATAATGAGAAACTCAAAGGGTCTAAAGTAAGGTTCTTTATTAGAAAAAACATTGAAAAAAAGTTGGAATCAATCGAAAGAATAGAAAGATATATAATAGGAGTCAAATTCCTATCAACAAGAAGCAAACTCTATATTTATCAAGTGTATTTGCCATTTGGGGAAGCTGAAAATAGACAGTTACAACAGCTACTTCAAAACAAGATTATAGATAAGCAAAGAAAATACTTCAAAGTCATAATTATGGATGACTTCAATGCAGTTATCAATCCAAGAGTGGATTGATCATCACCTACAAATATAATAACCCAAGATACAAAAAAGCTAAAATAGGTTTCTTCAACTTCCTAGAAAACTGGAACTACATAGATGTTCAAAACTCCTGGAAAAAAGAAGGTAATACAACTTTTACTTGGGCAAATAACTTAGTACTCAGTAGAATCGATTATATCTGAATACCATCAGAAATTAGCCTAAATAATATATACGAGTTCAAAAATATTCCAGTGAAGACACTATTGGGTAGTGATCACACCCTGTTATTAATAAGAATAACAACAAACAATCTGCTCAAAAATCAAGTACAAGAGCAAAATAGAACAAAAGGTAAAAAAATATTAGACCCAGGCAACTCCACTATAGAATAATGAGAAAAATTCAAACTCTGGATAGAATGCAAGCTTTCAGAAATTAATGCACAGGCCTTCTAGCATGAAACTAAGAACAGCTCTTAAGAGCCCGAAAAGGCCTGGCAAGAACTCAAAACTATAATCATAAAGGATGCATACAGGTGTCGCAAGAAGAAAAGAGTTTACTCTACTCCCAATAGAAGAAAAGAAGTCAAGATAAGATCAGTAATCCCAAAGAAGGACTTCGAAGCCTATAGAGAAGTTAATAAGATCCACTTTCTTCTAAAAAAAATCCAGGTTAACTGGAATACAAAGATCACAGAAGATATAGAAAATATAAAGAAGGCTATTCAGAACCTACAAGGTATTTACGAATTCCTTGATAAAGAACTAGCACCTTCTCAGTCGCAAGAAGAGATCCCAGAGCAATTGAGAAAAATCACTAAAATAGAATGCACTCTTAGAATGATATGCAAAAAAAAAGAAAGTCTTCATATCTGAAACCAAATCAAGAAGGCTTTGAATAACAGATGTGATGATCTTAGATTCAACTAAAAGTGGATGCTGGGCTTAGTCTTAAATCATAAAAAACTAAGAATCACATTAGATCAAGTGCTAATCACAAATCAGGGGGGAAAGAATATATTGCTACCAACTCTCAAACTATTAGAAGCAAGGTTGAAGAATATCACAAAAGAGCTTTCAAAAAGAGAAATGCTAATTTCAAGAATTTAGATCCCTCCAGAAAAAAAGAATACGAACCCAAAGAATGGATTGACCCAATATGGTATTCATCTTTAACAGAAGAAATCAAAGTAGATGAGCTCGAAGCTACTTTGCAATTTCTCCCAAATAACAAGGCTGCTGGCCCCTTATACATCAGTTACGAAATGTTCAAACACTTAGGAACCAAAGGAAAAAAAACTTTATGTCTTCTTTTTAATAGAGTTTTAAGCACAGGTCAAATACCTAAGAAATGGAAAAGCAGTAATATCTATCCTATTCTAAATCCAAGCCTTGAAAATGTGATCTGGGCAATACAAGACCCATCGTTCTCTTGAAAACAGTCTGAAAATGCTTTACCAAGATCCTTACCAATTGACTATCAGCTATTTGCAAGCAATACAAAATCTTAAAAGGACCAAACTTTGCTGGACTACAGGGAGAAAGTACAGCAGAACCTATTCACTTGTTGAACAATATTTGTGAAGAGGCTAGAGAAAAGAAAAAAGAACCATGGATTCTATTTCAAGATACTGCAAAGGCATATGACACAATATTCCTATATATGCTCGAAAAAGCCATAGATCGGATTCGAATTCCTATATCCATTAAGAAGCTTATAATAGACCTCTTCAAAGACATAAACTGTAGTATCATCCTTCCCAATAGACTATCTAATTCAATAGTAGCAGGGGATGGGATAGATCAAGAAAAAACAATTTCTTTATTATTATGGAGAATCTTCTATGATCCACTTTTATGCAAGATCCAAAACAATAGCAATCTGGATCATTCCATGAAAGAAGAATGGTTATCCAACTTTAGTAAACCTGAAGAGAAGATAAAGCTCTCCTTAAGGCAAGTAGTAATTGCTTACATGGATGACATGACCTTGATTACCAAATCCAAGGAAGATATGGAAAAGATCCTGGAAAAAGTGAAAAAGTTCTATATAGCAAATGACTCTCAGATCAATACTGAGAAGTCAATCCTCCTTACTATTAACTGAAACCCACAAGTCCTTGAAACTGTTTAGGCTAGAACAGAGAATACTATAGTCCATGAAATCAATAAGAAGAACCAGGCTAGATTTCTTAATATCTGACTAGGATCAAGACAAAGAAACCAGGACACTATTAGTCTTATAAAATCAGAGATCAGAACAGTATTTCAGGCAATAATCAAGAAGAAGTTGATAGAAAAACATGCCCGATACATTATTAATAGGATCTTGATTCCAAGAATAGAATACAGAACACAACACATATACCTGAGTAAGAAAACATGTAATGATCTCACAGCCATGTTTAGAAAAGTATTCAAGAACAAGGCCCTGGTCTATGAAACAATCCCAAACAGTTGTATTCATAACAAAGGAATATATGGCCTCAAAAGTATCTGGAAAATACAGCTAGAAAGTCACATATCTGTACTCTTCTGTCAACTTAACAATAATGAGACCTCTGGTATTGCTACCATAATCAAACTGAAACAAAGCCAAATTAAATGATGGGAGTCAGGTAATATTCTAAGCAATCCTATCAACTCTTACAAGCTAACAAAAAGAAACCTGGTAGCTATGACACTGACTCTAGCAAAAAGTATACAAGTCACTTTCCAAAGTTGGAGATGGAAAAATATATTTAATTACCAAGGAGATATCTTATCGATCAAATCTATACTGCAAGAGGATAGAGAATATGAAAAGGCTATTTTATCACTACAAAAACACAAGATCATGTTTTTAAATCAGCTTATCAATACTACCACAATGACACTTAAAAAATGAAAAGCAGTTCAAATCCTATATAGCAGATGCAAGGAACCGGTTCCCTCCTGGTACAAAAAAGTGAAGGAAAAAACAACAGCAAATCAAGATCTTTTATGAAACTCTTTATATGGACTTGAATGAACAGTTTATAATATGCAAACTGAGGCATTCTCAATAAACCCAGATAGAAGGAAGAGTTTCTGGACAGTTCAGGCTAATACTTAAACAGATACATGAGAAAAGACAGTATTTATAAACAACAAAACCTATTTTACTCCATATCAACTAGTATATGATCCTACTAGTAATAATACTCATCTTCAACCAGATAGCACAGAGTAACCATTAAAAGTGACCATGTTACAAATTCATTTTCTTCTATAGCTTTATTAACATAATAATCTAAGAAAAAGGAAATAGATTCTCTTGTCAGGAAACTTTACAGACTGGCAGACAAATGTATTTCAGCAAACAGTGACTCTACAACTTCCAAACCAGCCAAAGTAGAGATTCTAGTGGAAGACTAGAATATCACATTAATAGAAAAAACTATATTAATAGAAGAACACAAAGACGAACTCAAGAGCATCTTGAAATATAACAAAAAGAATATGGCTAATCAGCTTACTTTTTATACAGATGACTCTTATAAAAAAAAATAACAGATTGCGAATTCGAAATGGGTATAGCTTGGATCATGATAGAGAAAGACAAGATTGTTAAAAAGTTCTCAATAGGAGCATTCACATGGCTATTAGCAACCAGAGCTGAAATACTAACTATTCTTATTGCACTGTATATAGTTTCCTGAAATACAACAGTTACAATTTACACTGACTGCAATACTGCAGTCAAAGTATGGAAATCTATCTGTTTACAAATAGAGATATCTACAAGAAGATAAACAAAAATCACTAACTGGTCACTTTGGAATAAGATCAAGGACCTAGTAAAGAAGAAAGACTTGAATCTGGAAATTCTAAAGGTCAAAGCCCACAGAACCAACAGATTTAACAATCAAGTAGATTTACTTGCCAAACAGGCCAGGTAGGAAAATCCAATAATTTGGCATCAGTTACCAGAGCTAGGAAGAGTCCTTACAATAATAGCATGGAAGAATATACAATAGAAATTGGTAACAGAGATTTCGTCAAGATATTCAATAAGAAAAAAACTGGACTAGACTGGATAACACAGAAACGAATCCAAGATCTCTAGATCCAAAATAATAAAATGATAGACTGGCTGACTTTTTGGAACCAGTTCAATCCAACTGATACCTTCGATACCTCTTTCAAAACCAACAAATATAAAAGCTTTCTAACTAACTTAACTCACAATAAACTTCTAGTCCTATAGATACTAAAGAAGAGAAAACCAGATATGTATATCACAACCACTTGCCCAGTATATAAACTTTAAGAAAAGATACTAGGACATTTTTTGAATGCCTAGCCACTAGGGAAACTTAGAAAAACTTATGAAGGAAGGCAAACAAAAGATCAATAAACTCATCGACAAAGAAATAAAAGATAAAAAAGAAGTTCAACCTAAGATAAGTGACTAGACAGACAAATGGTTAGAAGAGATCCAGAAATCTGACAAGGGTCTTTTCAATACTATTTGTGAATATATGGAAAAAAGCAAGACCACCTCCTTGAAGAAGTACCTCAAAGAACAGCTCAAGATTCTATTACAAATACACAAGATATAATTGATAAACTTTGTCAAAAGATGAGAGCAAACTTTAAAAAAGAGATCTGGAATACTCGTTGTGCCCAAGTGGTAGAATGAGAAAAGAAGCAAAACATTACAGAAGAGGACAAAAGAAACAAGAGGCCCAAGTCTAGACCTGATGAATAGGCTGAACAGGAACAAAAAGAAGTGTCATTATCTTTAGAGGATTCAAGCCTAGAAGATATCAAAGAAATAGAAGAAAAGAAATATATGGCAATTATTAAGGATTGGATCTGTTATAGAATAAAGTGGTTTGATTTTTAACTGCAGGCAAAACTTAGAATGATCTACAGTAATGATCTGTAAGCAATGAATTTATTAATTAGAGGAAATATTTCAAATTAGTAAAGAAGCGAAATATCATTTCCTAGGTTGCATTTAGAGAAATAATTTTTCGACAACGAGTGAGTCAGTATGTGAAAGTCATAAAAATTTGTAAATACCTAGCATATATACAATAAAGACACATCATGCTGACCTGACTGTGGGTTAAAAAAAAAAATAAAATAAAATAAAATTTATTATAGATTATAAATATAAAATTTAATTTAATTTTTAAATGATACAACAAAAATATTATTAAAATTTACAAAATTGATGTTAATTAAAATTAATAGCAAAGAATATATATATATATTTTTTTAAACCGCAACTGATATTAGATGCAAGCACTTTTATTAAGAATTAACTTAACATCTTGGATAATGAAATCCTGGACATCACATCAATCATTTCATACAAACTATATATTTCTATATACATGCAGATTAATGATAACCTATCGCGGTTATCTCTAGGTGGACCCACTAATCACTCTGTGAGTGGGGTAGATCTAGCTAGAGGCTGGATGGTCAAATACACAGTCATCGACGGTAAAATAGGCTAGTCTAGCAGTGAGCTTTTATAAATTTTTATATTATATTCACTAAACTAGGCTGTATAGTGTGTACCCGACAGGATTTAATTTTACCTTTCAATACTCCCAAAGATATTATTTACTCAGACCTCAGAAGGGGGCACTTTATCTTCTTTGTCACCACCTGTGGCATCGGATCAGTTTAATAGCAAAGAATATAAGTTTTTTTATAAACCTTTATATATTATCAATAATATACTATATGGATAAAAGATTTTTTTTTGTTTTTTTTTAACCTACAGTCAGGTCAGTATAGTATGTCTTTATTGTATATATTTATAAGATATTTTGACTTTCACATATTAACTCACTTGTCATTGAAAACCTATTTTTCTAGATGCAACTTAAGGAATAATATTTTGCTCTTTTACTAACTTAAATAAATCCTTTAATTAATAAAATCATTGCCTATAGATCATTACTGTAGATCATTCTAAATTCTGTTTGCAATTAAAAATTAAGTTATTTAGTATTATGATAAATCCAATTCTTAATAATTTCCATATACTTTTTTCTTTTCTTTCTTTTAAAAGCTTTCTCTTCTAGTGTTTTTTAAAGATGGTAAAAATTTTTTCTGTTCTTGTGTAGTCTATACATTGGATCTATATTCAGGTTTTTTAGATTTTTTATCCTTTTCAGTAATATTCTGCTTTTTTTCCCACTCTATTACTTTAGTACAATGGCTATTCTAAATATCCTCTTTGAAGTTTTCCCTTATTTTATAACAAAGTTTAATTGATTATGCTTTGTATAGATACTAAAAGAATTTTGAGTTGTGCTTTGAGATAATTCTTCAAGTAGATGATTTTGTTTTCTTCTATGTATTCACAAATAGTATTAAAAAGGCTTCTATTGAATTGTTGAATTTTGTTTAGCCATCTACTTGTCAAATTATTAATTGTAGAATGAACTTCTTTCTTATATTTAATTTCTTTATGGATGTAATGATTAATTTTCTCTTTTGCTTTCTGCCATATGTCTTCTCTGACTTCTTTGGTAGCTAGATATTTGAAAAAGTGTTCTAATATCTTTTATTGAAGTTTACATACTGGATAAGTCATTATAGTATAAATATTTGATTTCCTTTTCTTGAGTATCTGCAGTACTGAAAGTTCATTATAGATTAAGTTAATTAGAAAGCTTTTGTCTTTATTAGCTTTGAAAGAAGTATTAAAGGTATTGAATGGATTGAATTAATTCCAGAAGGTTAACCAATCTATTATTTTATTTTTTTGGATTAATAGCTTTTGGATCTTTTTTTCAGTTGTTCAGTCTTTCTTAATTTTTTTCCTATTAAATTTTTTAACAAATTCTCTAATACTAATCTCTATTAATATTCATTTCATATAGCTATTGTAAGGACTTTTTCTAACTTTGGTAGTTGATTCCAGATCATCAAATTCTCATATCTAGCTTGTTTAGCAAGTAGTTCTACCTGATTATTGAACTTGTTGATCCTATGAGCCTTGACCTTTATAATTTCCAAGATAAGATCTTTCTTTTTATCAAATCTTTGATCTTAATTCATATTGATCCGTTGATAGTCTTTATTCATCTCCTTTTTGATATCTCTATATTATATGAACAAAAGTATCATACATCTCAAAATTATTATTATATAAAAATATGTATAATAACTTTATTTAAAATTTTTAATATGTTATTGTTTATATTTTAAAAAAACTTGTATTCAATTTTCATATTTTTTCAATAGGTAAACATTAAATTAAATATAAATACATTTATTCTTCTAATATTTTTAATTTTAAAAATATATCACTTAACTAAAAGTCAATGTAATAAAATTATAGGTCTCTATAAAGATAAACAATCCTTATTAAAATTTTTAAAACTTCTTAAAATTCATAAAATAAAAGTTTCTTATACAATTAAAAATTATCTTAATAAAAACAATCTTACTACTTTTTCTAAAACTAGATATTCAAAACTATTGATTTCTAAAGACAAAACCATTTTAAAAAAAATTATTAAAAAAAATAACAAGAAATCTGTAAAATAAATTAGAACCAAATTTATTGAAAAAATTAATATTGAAATTTTTATCAAGATAATTAGAAGAAATTTGCATAAAATAAATATACCAGCTCAAAAATCATTTTTAAATAATTAACAAAGAGAAAATCATCTAAAATGGTATATTAAAAAAAAAGATTGGACAGTTCAAAACTGGAAAACTATTATATAGAGTGATAAAAGTAAATTTATAATATTTAAAAATAATAGTTATAATTATATCTGAAGAACTTCTAATATAAGATATAATATTGAAAATATGGTTCCAATAGTAAAATTTTGAGGTGAAGGAATAATAGTATGTGGATATTTTTTAGGTAAAGAATTAGGTCTATTAATAAAAGTAGGTAATAAATTAAATATATTAAATTATATTAAAATACTTGAAAAACATTTATTATCTTTAATCAAAAAAACTCTTTCCCGCAGATCCCTTTTTTCTAAAAAATTTCCTTTTATGGTAATTTTTAAAGAAAAAAAAAAGGTAAATGGAAAGATGTCCTCTCAAAGAGAACTTCGCAGCAAAACATCCCAGTGGAGATCCAACTATAATGAGAACATCCTCGCAAGAGGTAACGCAAACAAGTCATGCAAAGAAACAATAATATGAGTAGTAAAGGAAAATATCACAAACAAAGAAAAAGTCAAAGAAAACATTCAAAACGAAACACGTAGAGAGGACTCCAGCACCCAAAACTTATTCCAGAATCTGGCAACACAGATCACTACAATCAATCCACTAACAGCAACCATCCAGATCACCAACTGAAGTGAGGAAGTCAAAGAAAACATCTCAGTCACCAAAGTTTCAACTATGAATCCACTCAACAGTATCTTAACAACAACTTACACGGAGATGGCAGAAGAAGCCCTCCAAAGAACAATCAATGAAACACTAATAGCAGTATGCATAGATGACTCAGACATGGAAATGGAGATAGAAGAAGAAACCCAAGGATCAACCTCACGCTGGCAACAAGTCAGAGACAAGGGCAAACAGAAACTAGATAGCTGAAATATCAAACCAAGGCCCCTCTCTCCCTTTGACAAAACCACCCGCTATGGCAGAAAAAGAGCCAATATCGGTATTCCAGCAATGGACCTGCCAGGTAGAACTACAGCTCAAAAGATAACTTTCCTTATTAAGGCCCTAAATTCATCAGACGGATTAATGACAATCCGTAGCGAAAAAAAAAAAGAGGTTGAACACATCATTGCCATTTTGAGCAACAAACAAGAAGCAATCGAGATCTGCAACACCCCATTGCCCAATACAGATAACAAACACATGGATCTCATGAAATACACAAATCCAGTTCTAAAACAGAAAAACAGTATCAGAGTATGGGACATCCCCCTGGACACCAAACTCATTAAAGTATAACAATTCTTTGCCAAGTATAGAGCGATAAGCAACATCACAATGTCAACCCAACAAATATGACAGACAGCCATGATCACCTACACCAACAAAGAGGACAAACAAGCCTTAATCGACAGATGGAGTGTCCTCCTCAAAGCAGACTCTGTAAGAGTTTTTGACGCACTATGGAATGTGGATCAGATAAAAGCACGTGGTCAAACCGCAGCAAAGTTCACCAACCTTCCACCCAATACCACTGCATTTGATCTAAAAAGAATATGCGAACAAACCAAGGCCAAAACTTACTATATCCCAAGAAGGATGTCATATAAAAGAAAGAGATTTGCGGTCATCAGCTTTACTAGCCAGGAAGACCTAGAAGCTGCCACATCTTAAGAATTTCATCTTGGAGACTTCAATTGCATCTGGCAACCAATCGAAGCCAAATTATGCACAATCTGTAATAGCCCAAATCACCTACTCAACAATTGCCCTATTAAAGAAAGAAGAATGCAATGGAGGGAATACAACAAAGAACAAGCAAACAAATTTGGCAAACTATACAACAAGTTCAGACCGGCACGTACTACTCCAATCAGAAATCAAACCAGACCTTCACAGCACCATCATACCAAGCCAGGATCCTATGCAGCAGCTGCCAAATCTGGACAACGCCAATCAAGCCAGGTGGAAAAGAACACCCCTACACTAACTGACATTATAGCTTTTCTTAAAGAAATCAAACAAGAAATCGAAGAGATTAAAGAAAATATCATCGACCTGGACAAAAGAGTGTACAACCTAGAGGTTCCAGAAGACAACCTCACAAATACTATGTTAACTGAGAATGAGGAAGAAGACTTCTCCAACTGAAATAAAACACCTAGTACTCAACCAAATGAAAAAGAGCACTCCAATATCCGAGCTCAACAACAACAGATCCACGAGTCAATAAGTAGGATGGATCAAAATATGCACAAGGCACTTAATGCAATCTCAGACCTGATCCCTAGTGCAGCCTCCTCCTCTAGAAACTATCAATAAGTAACACATTAGTATCCCTTCCACTATAAGATCCATCACACAACAGTCATACCACACAAACTGAAAAAATATCCAGAGATACACAAATACAAACTTCTATAGATTCCAACACTCCCCCAAATGACTATACATTAGAAGACAACCCTAGCAATATCAACCCAACAACATACACCGACGCAGACACTCAACATCCAATTTGGCAAACCACAACAATCAATATCCAAGGCCTAACAAATAATCACAAAAGAGAAACCTGGTTCAATTGGTGCGCCACAAAAGGCTAGGACATCATAGTAACAACTGAAACTAATGGCACGCATCAACAATCTAAACACTGGAAATACCCATTCTACAACATAATTTGGTCACATAACGATAAACAGACATTAGGACAAGAACTCAACCTGATAATCAAAAGAGATATAGCAGACCGCATTTATAAATATGATGCATGGAAGGGAAGACTCATCCATGCAGACCTCGTCTTCCCAAAAAAACAAAAACTCAGAATCATAGGTATTTATTTCCACGCAGACAAAAGAGATAAAGAATGGCAAGACACTCTCAACAAACTGAAGCAATAGATAAGAGAAGCCCTTCAATAAAACTGGCATCTCCTCATATTAAGAGACCTCAATGGAGTTCCCAACCCAGCATGGGATAAAAATAGCATACACAAACAAACAACATCCAACAAACCAACAGGCCCTCAGATAGAAAT
>CAJVPT010005445.1:0-12179 GCA_910592055.1 Acaulospora colombiana | reverse complement strand
AATGTATAGTTTACAAAGGTTTAATAAAGCACACCTAACTAACCTGACAGAGGGTTAATTTTAAAAAAAAAAAAAAATAATAATATAACACAACAACATAACAATAGTATCAATTTATACATATATCCTATCATAAATAAAGCAAAGTAGATACTTTAGATAGTAAATAATAGAGAAGATAATATTATTGATACACTAGTTCAATTGACAAAAAAGTATAATGAAACAGGCAAACTATGGATTATGCAACAAATTACTAAACAAAAAAATATGACCAATCATAATGGCATGATAATAGATGCTTCAAAAACATATACCATATTGAATAGCATTATTACCAAATTCTAGAAATAGATAATACAATATTTCACAAGAAATGAATCCTTATACAACATATCACCTTTCTTTGATATGAAGGAAAAAGAAAAAAAAAGAATCTGCTTTAGCTCTATATAGAAGATAGATACCTGAATATAATTAAAGAAAAATCAATAAAAATACCATCCATTTTAATAGAGATCACTACTGATGTAGAAAGTGAATCAATATTAGATAATGAAATAACAATGGTGGAAGATCAAAAATAGAAGAAAATAGAAGCAAAAACTTTCAAAGGCAAAATTCAAGGCCATAATATAAGCAAGTGTAGCTCTTATGCAACAAGAAACAGGCAAGCAATCTCAATACTAAACCCCTATTTCATAAACAAAAAAAAAACAAATACAGAGTAGGGGCAATGACAACCAATATTCCAGGAAACAATAAAGAAGAGACCAAGATATACTTGGGTAATATATTGAAATTGTCACGAAACAAGTGTAACCTTATTTATAAAGAATTTATCAATGAAAATAAATAATTGAGTTTCTATCTGGAGGAAGAAAAAGATATTCTCAAATGTTTAGAAGAGATAAATAGAAAGAAAGAAGTTTTCTATTTACAATAACTCGAAAGTATAATCACCAACCTAACACAGAATATAGAGATATTAGACAAGAAGGTTTTTCAATCAAAAAAAGAGGAAAAGGAGAAGAATATATAATATATTAGCCTAATAGATATAGTACACAAAACTTCACAACACCTTATAAAAGAATATCTCAAGAGATATGATGAGATATAAAATATATATATCTATAAGGTCAAAACAAAAACAAGGATCAAGATTTATATCAAATGACATAGCTACCTCAAGACAATCCCAAAAACATTATGGATAACCTTCTTAGAAACAGAAACTACTAGAGCTATATTCTACAAGAAAGAACTAATAGATAGAGAAATTAATAACATTTTAATAGAAAGAAATAAAAATATTGCAAGACTACTAGGCACAAACAAGTTTTACTCAAGTTTGATAGCTAGGACACTCAATGGTACAGAAGTGAAAGTATATTACATCCCAAAAAACCTCTTTACACTGAAAAAATAAAACTTTACAATTATATGCTTTGCATCAAGAGAGACTTTCAATAAAGTCTATAAACAATATATTTTCTTACAAGGGCTACGCCTCTCATGGAGTATTAAAAATACAGTAACAGAAAATGAAAAGATCTATGATACTGAAAGAAAAAAGTCAAAACAATAAGATAGAAAAGTTGAAATAGATAATGAGATACCTATAGACTTATTATTTGACAATGAATTAATCAGTTCCTTCTTCTCTTATAGTGGAATTATTGATCTTCAAGAAGGTAACATCCAAAAGATCTATTTTTAAGAGATCAAATAAAATCCTATAGAACTTAAACTAATAGGAAAAAACAAAGAAATAATGAAAGACTTAGGAATCCAGTCACAAAAAGTAATAAAGAATCTATTGGCAACTCAAGGCCTAGCTAGTACAATAGTTTTGACAAGTACATACTATATCAAATACAGAAATAGAAAATGAAGAAGATCCACTATATCATATCTTAAACAACTTAGAAAAGTTAAGTGGCAGAATAGTCTGACTAGAGGGTAGAACAGCTCCTAATAGACAATTAAGATATAGTAGAAGAGGGGCAAATTGCTTCTAAAAAGGTACACCAGTTGTTCAAGATAATAAAAGGGAAAATAAATTCAGTTTATTTCTAGTAGAAATTTCAAAGAAGGGTAAATATTAACAAAAAGAGTATAACAGAGTACAATTAGATAATTTGGATCTAGAAAAATTCTTACAAAGTGAAAAAAACTAATTGTTTTAACAAAAAAGGAAAAGAAAAAAAAAAGCAAAGTAATAACAGAAATGAGAAAAATAATATTGAAAAAAGAGTAATAAGAATAGGTCCATACAATATACAGGATATCATTGACATAACTAATCAACATAGTCTTATAAAAGCCATAAGTGAACAGGGTATAGAAATAATAGAATTGTGTGAGACCAAGCTAATGTACAGTAATACAAAATAGACTTTCAATAATCAGAAAGAATACAAACACTTCCATAGTACCAACAAAGATATTCTATATTATATAGGAATAAGTCTACTAATAAGAAAAGATTTTGAAAAACAAGTAGCATCAGTAGAGGAGGTAGATAGCTATATAATTGTTATTAATATGTTGACAAAGAAGAACAAAATCTGCATTATACAAATTTATATTCCACTAGATAGACATAGATGCAAGAAATATAAGACAATCGAATAAATTATATTGGAGAAAAATATAAACAAGGCTTTTATACAATTTTAATGAGTGATTTTAATACAGTATACAACTTATCAGAGAATAGAGCATTCTCATTCAGGGCATGTTTCAAACCCTCATAATGACCTAAAATTTCTCTATTTAACTTTCTTGATGAATGAGATTTTTTTAGATATACAGGTAATATAGGAAGAGAAAGACAAAACTTCTACAAGGCAAGAAGTCACAAGCAGTAGTAGAATAGATTTTATCTGAATGTCACAAAGCTTGGCAAAATATACAATCTTATAATTCAACAATCAAAACATAAAAGAAACTATTGGAAGTGATTACACTATGCTTTTAGTAACTCTACATAATAATAATCTATTCACAAGAAACAAGACTATAAAACACTGCACAATATCCAAAATATAAAGAATTGATTGAAAAGAAACATCCCCCAAACAATGATAAACCTTTCAAGAAAGCCTGAACTATAAACTCAAAACTTCTTTGAAGCCTATACTTAATAAGGAATCTGATGAAAATAAATGAGAATTACTATCAAATAAAATCTGGAAAATCTTTGAAGATCTAATTTGTAGAGCAACTTTTGACAAATTAAAAACCAAAAAACTGATATCAAATAAGAAGAAATAATATAAACACAGTCCAAAATTTATGTGATATAAATGAGCTCTTCAATTAAAAACAGTCTTTAAGAAAGTGGAGACATCAAAAGAAATAATAAAGGTGTAGAAGCTCAGTATGGTTATCAAAAAACATAATGTTATCCATAATCTATATTATCAGATAGAAAACTATTACATCCAATTCAGTATCTTCAACATTTCCTGGATACCTTTGAAAAAAGATATTCCTGATGCAATAGAAGGGCTCAAGTTTATAAGTCAAAACTTAGAAGCTAAAAAAGTAAGAAAAGAGATCAAATCAGCTTTAGAACTAAGATATGATGATCCCAAACACAATCAAAAGAAAATGGTAAACTTGTTAATAAATAAAGAAATAAATAAAATAATACTTGACTGGATCAAAGTCAAATAAGATGATATAAAATACATAATGATGAACAAAAAAGAACTTGAAAAAGAAATAAGAAGATACTATCAAGAGATCTTCAAAAAATGAGATACCAACTTTGACAATCTTATCGAAAAGTGGAAAAAGGAATATGATTCCAAGTAGTATATCCAAAATGTATGGTATAACAATCTTCTAAAACCAATTATATATATAGAATTAAAAGAAACTCTCCATGCACTTCCAAATAACAAAGCCTTAGGAAAATTTCAGATTAGCTATAAAATGCTAAAGAAATTAAGTCAAGAAGAAAAAAAATACCTGCGAAAGATACTAAATATCTTCATAAGATAGGAAATTATACCTGTATGTTGGAAACAAAGTCACATATACTCAATAACCATAGGGATATGAATTGGCAAATACAAGACCAATCATACTACTGGAAATTACCAGAATGTGCTTTACCAAAATTCTAATCATTAGAATGGAAAACACTTGTAAGATCAATAATATTCTTAGGGGTCTCAACTATGCAGAATTGTCAGGAGAAAGTAAAGTAGAACCTATTCAAATTTTCAATAACATTTGCGAAGATGTAAGAAAAAATAAAAAAGAGCTGTGAATACTTTTTCAAAACATAGCCAAGGTACAGTATATGATACTATTAGCCTAGAAATGCTAATCAAAGCAATAAAAAGGATCAAAGTGCCCAAAGATTTTATCAAAATTATAATGAGCCTGTTCCTAAATAGAGAGTTCAAAGTATTATTTGAGAATGATCTCATAGAACCAATAAGGGCAAGTGATGAAATAGACCAAGAAAACACTATCTCACCACTGATGTGAAGAATTTTCTATAATCCTTTGTTATGAAAAATCTAAGAAGATATAGAATAGGGATGCAAAATAGAAGTCTCATCGAACCTTAATCTAAATAATACTATTACTAAAATGCTAGAATAAAGACACATAGCTATAGCTTTTATAAATTATACTATATGAATTGCAAGATTCAAAGAAGATATGGAAAAGATCCTAGAAATAGTAAGAATCTTTTACAAAGTAAATGACTCTCAGATCAATAACAACAAGTCAGTATTAGTTACTATCAATAATCCTAATCACTATCCAAAAGAAGTTTATACAGGAATCAATAAAAAAGTGATTAGAGAGTTAGATAGAGAAGAACAAGCAAGATTTTTGGGATATAAACAGGCAATCAGAAAACTACAATTGAACACAAAGAAAGGGTCTTAAAAGAAATCAATATTGTTATAAGAGTTCTTAAAAACAAAAAAATAATCAATAAAAAAGCTTTTTATATATTAAATAGAGTATTGATTTCAAGAATAAAGTTTAGAATGCAATATAGCATATTGTCCTGAAAAATATGCAATAATTTAATAGCAGTATATCTCAAGCTCTTCAAGAATAAAGTAGTCTTATGTAGATACATTCTCAACAATATGATTCACTATTCGAAGATACACAATCTTAAAAGTATATGGATATTTCAAAAAGAAAGCCAAATAATTGGACTCTATAATAGAATAAATGATTAGGGTTTGATAGGACTTACTACAATCATCAGGTTGAAACAAATGCAGATTAAGTACTGGTAGCCCCACAATCTTCTTTTATATAAATCTTTAGGTCACCTTGATAATAAAAGAAATTTTATATTACAAGTTCTAAAGTTGACTAAGGACTTGGAACTAACTTTCCAGAGCTGGAAGTGGAATGATATTTTTGAATAGACCAAAGGTAATAGTTTAATTCAAGAATACTTAATAGTAGAAGAATATAGAAAGGCAATACTATCTTTGTAAAATAATAGGTTAATATATATAGACCAGTTGATAAATCAAAATCCCACAAAATTCAGAAAGTGGAGAATGGTTCAACTTATTCAGCATACTAGCAAAGGCTCTATCCCAGGATGGTATAATATTCTATAAAGAACCATAACTAAAAAAAGTATAGAAGATCTCACAATACTTTGGAAAAAGGGATAGAAAGAAAAGTAGCTATCAAAATGCACTAAACCTGAACCTGGCAGAGATAAAATAAAGAAAACCTGGACAGTTATCCAGAAAGAGAATCAACAAATAGTATGGGGAAAACTGATTTGAGAGAATAGCCAAGGTACTGTGATAATTCATTATTTCAACCATCAGGAAGTAGAAAATGGTTTAGAAACAGTTCTTACCAAATATACAGGATGCTCATTAAACAATAGAAATGAAAATGAATATAGTATAGAAATAAAATCAAATTTGATCTATACTATACTATTCTTAAACTATCAAAAAAATACTAGGAAAGTGCAATCACTAAAAGTTCCTTGTTCTTTATTAGAAGTAGATAGTATAATGATCAAGAGTATAGTTCCAAAAACTCAAGATCTGATAAATGATCAAATTGAAAAAATGAAACAAGTATCAATAGGAGATTGGAAACAAGAAATACTCAGAAACAATGTCAAGCAAAAAGTATATCAAGATTACCTACTTGAAATTCTTCAGCACAATCAAGAATTATAAGAGAAGCTGACCTTCTACTTTGACAAATCCTTAATCAACCATAGAAACAAAAATGCAAAAATGGATGCAGTATATATACAAATAGAAGGAGCTGAAAAAGAAAGTAAATTTTATACAGGAGTCAAAAACTGGTCCTCGTTTACAAGAATAGAACTGGTGGCACTAATTATAATAGCTTTAGTAACTCCTATAGACAGTACGGTCAAGATCTTCACAGATAGTCAAGTCTGCATTTCTAAATGGAAAAAGCTAGAGAAAGAAGATTCAAAAATGACATACAAAAGATGACTAAAAGAAAAGAACTGATCATTATGGGTGAGAATGCTAGATCTTGTAAAAAAAAAAATATTCAACTAATGTTGATCAAGGTTCTAACAATCTATAAAATGAAGAAGCAAACCGACTAACCAAAGAGACTTTAAAGCTACTAGCAATAGAATGGAAGAATCTCAAGTCAAGCAAAATATTCAAAGAAACTATGTGACAAGAAGAAGTGATAGATAGTCCAATATGATAGTTCATCAAACAAATAAATAAAAGATCAATGGCTTTACTATAGATACAACAATACAAAATAGAAACAAAATAGTATTATCAAGTTCACAAGTATTAAATCTATTTATTAAATCTGATATGAGATAGGTTAAAGAATGAAAATATATGGAATATCTTTTTTAAAAGCTTGCAGAGAAGAAGCTTCCTGGTTAAATTGACCAATGATGAACTATTTATCTTAAGCAAGCTAGTAATAAGAAGACCAGACCTATATAAACAAGCAAGATATATAGCATGCAATTAATATCAAGTGACAATAGAACATTTATTAAAATACTTTGGTTATAATATTGAGATCCTAGTAATATGGCAAAAAGAATCTAAGACTTTCTTTAAAGAATTTGACAAGTTGTATCAAGAATATAAGAGAGAAGTGAATGAAAAAATAAAACAATTAATAGTCAGCAATAGAAGAGAAAAAAGTGAATTAAATAAATAGGTCTTTGGACTAATAGAATCAGTCTCGCAAACCAGTTCAAGCACTTTTAACTTTTGCATAGGATTAATAGAAGACAATGCAATTAAAGAAGCTATTAACCTAAATTGTTATAGAAAGAAGCTAAGAATAATGGGAAAAAAATAGATTCTAAAAGTATAAAAAAAGGTTTGCAACCAGATCTGAAAACAAGACTGAAACATAAGATATGAAAAGATTATTGAATAGAAATAAAAACAAAGAATTGATAGAAAAGCAAAATACAAAAAGGTTTAAAAAGTAAGAAGGCAATATCCACAAGATAATTCTAGTCACAAAAGTATAAGGCAAAGAGAAAAAAAGAAAAATAGTGAAAATAAAAATCTTGTAGAAATTATAAAAAATAAGATTAAATATAGAATAAAATGGTTAGGATTTGATCCTTGTCAGAACCTCGTGCAGTGATCTGCAGTAGTGATCTATGGATGATGATGTTTATTAGAAGTTGGAAGGGTTTCCACCCAAACTACTAATGGAGTGATAAATTATTTCTGAAGTTGTATTTAGAGTTTTAGATAAATATAAGACTTTAATGAGTGAGTTAATTAGAGATTTACTTTAATGACACATATATAATATATAGCTTATAATTGTTTAATAAAGCACATATAACTAGCTTGACAGAGAGTTATTTAAAAAAAAAAAAAGAATCTAGACTTATATTAAGTGGTATAGTTACTAAAAGATAAATTTAGAAACTATATGGATAATCATTCTATAAGCAAAAACTATAAGGACTATCTTCTTTAAAGAAGAATTAATAGCTAGAGATATTAATATTATTCTAATTAAAAGAAATCAAAATTCTAAAAAACTATTAGTACTAACAAAATCTATTGAAGTCTAGTAAATAGGATACTAAAGATACAAAAACAAATATATATACCTCAAAAAGTTTTTTTATATTAAAAAAATAGAACTATGTTTTGTAATAAGAGAAGTTCTCAACAGTCTGTAAACAATATATTGTTTTGTATGAGCTATATCTATTATAAAGTATAAAAAATATAATAATAAAAAGTGAGAAGATTCTTAATACAAAAAGAAAAAGAGTCAAAGCACAAGATAAAAAAATTGAAATAAATAATGAAATACCTATAGACCCATTATTTAATAGCAAATTGATAAGCTGCTCCTCCTCTTTTGATAAGAGTTATTTGTTATTAAAAAATTTACTTTCAAGAGATTTATCTTCAAGAAGTCAAAGAATATTTTATAAAACTCAAATTGAAAGTATAAGACAAAGAAACAATAAAAAATACAAAACCTAGCTATAAAAAGCAATAAAGAATCTATTGGCAACCTAAGATATAATCATATAATAGTTTTTAAAAAATAAATCAAATACAAAAATGGAAAATAAGGAAGATCCACTATATTATATATTAGTCAACTTAGAAAATTTAAGTAACAGAATAGCTAAACTAGAAGATAGGATAGTCACCAATAAACAAACAAGATATGATAGAAGAGAGACAAATCATTTCTAAAAAAGTGTATCGGTTGTTTAAAATGACAAGAGAGAAAATGAATTTAGTTTATCTCTAATAAAAATCTTAAAAAAAGACAAATATCAACAAAAAAAAAGTACAAGAATATACAATTAGATAATTTGAATCTAAATCTATTGTTATAAAATAAAAAAACTGATTTTCTAAATAAAAAAAATAAAGATAAGTGCAAATAAAGTAACTATAAAGAAAATGAAAATAATATTAAAAGAAAAGTAATAAGAATAGATATATATAATATTAGGAATATCACCAATAAAATTAATCGATATAATTTATAAAAGTTATAAATAAACAAGATATAAATATAATGGAACTATATGAGATCAAATTAACATATAATAATACAAAATAGGTCTTCAATAATTAGAAAGAGTATAATCACTTCTATAGTATTAATAAAGATATCTCATATAGTGTAAGATTAAGTTTACTAATAAAAAAAGATCTTGAAAAACAAGTAGTATTAATAAATAAAGTAGATGACTATATGATTATCAATTTGTTGACAAGAAAAAAAAATTCTGAATTATATAGATTTATATTCTATTAGACAGATATATATATAAGAAAGTATAAAACAAACCAATAAGTTTTGCTAGAGAAAAATAAGAATATAGTTTTCATATAATTATAATAGATAACTTCAATGCAGTATACAATATATTAAAAAATAAAGCATCCTTCTTTAAAGTATGTTTTAGATCTTTTTAATATTAAAAAACTTTTCAATTTAACTTTCTTAATAAATAGAACTTTTTAGTTATACAAGTAATATGGAAAAGAAAAAATAAAATTCTACAAAACAAGATGTCACAAGTAGTAGCAAGATAGAATTTTACCTAAATATTATAGAGCTTGACAAAATACACAATTCTGTAATTTGATAATCAAGGTATGAAAGAGATTATAAAAAGTAATTACATTATACTTTTGATAACTTTATAAGATAATAATCTATTTACAAGAAACAAGATGATCAAATACTGCACAACAACCAAATATATAAAGGATTGATTTAAAAAAAACATTTTTTAAACAATGGCAAGCCTTCTAGGAAAGTCTGAATCATAAGCTCAAAACTTTACTGAAGTCTATATTGAATAAAGAATTTAATAATGATGAAAGAGAACTAAAAGCAAACAAAATTTAGAAAACCTTTGAAGATCTAATTTATAATGTAGCTTTTAACAAATTAGTAATCAAAAAACAGGTTTCAAATAAAGAAAGGCAATATAAATGTAGTTCAAAATTTGTATAAGATAGAAAGACTCTTAAATTAAAAATAACTTTTAAAAAATAAAAAAATAATAAAAAATAATAAAGTGTAAAAGCTTGGTATAACTATTGAAAAATATAATAACATTTATAATTTACATCATCAATAAAAAACTATTGTATTTAATTTAAAATTTTTTATATTTTCTGAATACCCTTGAAAAAATATATCCAAGATGTAATAAAAGGGCTTAAGTTTATATATCAAAACTTAAAAGTCAAAAAAATATGAGAAAAAATCAAATTAGCATTAAAATAAATCAAAAGTAGATAGTAAGCTTGTTAAGACCTGTGGATCAATAGTACAGTGGTAGTGCTTCCAGATCACAATCACAAGATCTATAGTTCAATACTACTTAAGAACCAAAAATCAAAATTACTCTTCTGATTAAGTTTACTGATTATCTTATGAAAGTCATATCCAATTATATGGAACAAGCTTTAATTAGGTTAGGCTACATGAATATGGAACTTCTAGCCTTCTGTTAATCAGGAATTGAGATCTATAGTTATACTATCAAAAGAATTGCATGAAAAAAAGCTTCCAGTCTAGCCTATCATAAATATTCTAAAGATTTCCTATTTTAATAGTCTTCAGGATTCCTACTCTTCTAGCTCAGAATATCCTAATATAATGTTCTGCTTAAATAAAAAATTAATTAAATAGGACTGATCTGATGCCACAGGTGGTAATAAAGAAAGTAAAGTGTTTTCTTTTGAGATCTGAGCAAATAATATCTGGAAGTATTGGAAAGTAAAACTAAATCCTATTGGATATATACTATACAGTCTAGTTTAGTAAATATAATATAAAAATTTATAAAGCTCACTACTAAATTAGTCTGTTTTGCCATTTATGACTGTATATTTGACCATTCAGCCCCTAGCTGGGTCTTCTCTACTCACAGAGTGGTAACAGGTTCACCTATAGAAAACTACGATAGATTATTATGTATATATATAAAAATATATAGTTTATATGAAATAATTAATGTTATGCTAAAAGATTTCATTATCCAAGATATTAAGTTAATTTTTAACAAAAGTGCTCATATCTAATATCAGTTACAGTTTAAAAAAAAAAAAAAAAAAAAGTAAGCTTCAAAAAAAGTAATATGAAATAATATAATAATAGACAAAAAAAAAATTAAAAAAGAAATATGACAATATTATTAAGAGATCTTCAAAAAGTGAAATATCAACTTTACTAATTTTATTGAAGAATAAAAAAAAAGAATATAATTCAAATTATATATTCAAAATATATGATATAATAATCTTCTAGAACTAATAATATACAAGAAATTGAAAAAAACCTTCATATATTTTCAAATAACAAAGTTTCAAAAAAATTTCAAATTGGTTGTAAAATATTAAAGAAGTTAAGTCAAGAAGAAAAATAATACTTATAAAAGATACTAATACCTTTTTAAAATAGAAAGTTACAATTATATGTTGAAAACAAAGTCATATATATTTAATAGTTAAATTAAAATTATAAAGATATGAATTGATAAGGACCTATGGATCAATAATGCAATAGTTAGCACTCTATAGGTCAGATTACAAGATGCAAGTTCAGATCCTCCAGGAGGCAATGTCTGAAGTTTGATAGAACTTATTGTATATTCATTGGCTTAATCAAGTAAAGAAGAGACTTCCGACATTTTTACATATAGCTATATGACAATTAGAAGGGAACTAATATCACTTGTGATATGATCTATATAAAGATTATAATCTAAAGATCAAGATCCAAAATTAGCTAAGATTATTCTGACTTGATTGTGTTATCTCTAGTAGTAAGTTAGAAAAGGTAATAAGAAGAGTAAATCTAATTGACCAGTAGGATACTACTGACTATTACATGCTAAGGAGTTTATAAACAAGTAAGGGAGGATAGAAGGGATATATGAAGATAAGCTTCAAGTTGTTTTAATGAAAGTGTAAAGACTTTATTAGCAAAGAAGTATAAAACTTCTTATGAACATCTTTTTTGTGTGTGGTCAGAGGATCAGCAGAAAGAGTTTTTTTAATTATATATGTTACTTATTTTATGAACTATATATATATATATTTTTTTTTTAACCCGCAGTCAGGTCAGCATGGCGTGTCTTTATTGTATATATGCTAGGTATTTACAAATTATTG
>CAJVPT010005444.1:0-12180 GCA_910592055.1 Acaulospora colombiana | reverse complement strand
AAAAAGATCAAAACAAGACTTCTTATGATTGAAAGGTACACCTGTGACAAGGGAGGCTACATCTGCAAAATTCTAGGCATACCTTTCTATAATTACTAGCTACTTTACAAAGCCGTATAAATGGAGAAGAGATAGTAATGGCAGAAATTTCATTCAGTAGCACCAAAAGTATAAGGTTTTACTTGCTAAGGGTCTAGACTGCCACCTATGTTAATCAGAAGTAGAGAGCTAGATGAGAGCTTTTATTTTGAATACTTGATAACACCCTTATTATTCAACTCAAGAGAAATGATAACGGGACATCCTCTTGTTTTAACTCTTTCCCAAGATCCTACCAAAAAACCGTGGTCAGCTTATTCCCTCCAAAAGATTGGTACAGGATAATCATGTCCTATTAGGTTCATGGCCTCTAATAAGGAAAGACCCATGGCCTATATCCTAACTTGAACTGGTTTTTAAGCCCAGTACAACAAAAAACCTGATTTTCCTAACCAAACCATCACACACATCAACATATTATCCTAGCGAGCATCCTTACTGGTCAATAGTAAACTAGTAGCTAGATATTATTTACCTTTTTTCTCTTTCTCCACATGAGTTTTCAGAATTTGTAAGGGTTTACCCATATGGGTAGCTATAATTATTCATATAATGATTATTAGTGTTGATTAATAATTTAACTGTTGAATAAAGTTATACACTTGATGCTATTTAAAAAAAAAAAAAAAAAAAAAAAAAAAAAACTAAAATAGAACAAATAGTATATCTTCAAAATACATTAGGCTTATCAAAAGACTTTTAATCTTTTAAAAAAAAGAATTTATTAATAGCAATATATAAACAATATTTTATTATAAAGTGAAGAAAATACATTATAATATTTAAAAAAAATTAATAAAAAAGAAAAAGAAAATTTCATTATTATATCTATAGAAATAAGGAAATAGATAAATTCTATTCAATTATCAAATAAAAAAGTGTTTTAAAAAATAAAGAAAGAAAAAAAAATATTATTGGTGATTATACTAATAGATATTAATTAAATCAATTTATACTAAAAAATCAAATCTACTCTCAATAAATATAAATTTATAACAAATATTTATATTTATAATTATTTATAATTACAATAAAGAATCAAGATACATATTGTATTACCTTTCACAAGCAACATATTACCTTGAGCAAGAATAAATAATTTATATTAACATAGAAACTATTAGGACTATTTTTATTCAATATAAGCTTAATAATAAAAAATCAATAAAATTATTAAATAGTATAACTTATGATCTTTATAACTATATAAAAAAACATACTTTCTACTAATTATCTTTTTTTCTAAAAATTTTCTTTTTTGATAATTTTTGAAAAAAAGCAAGACAACTCAAATTCATTAATATATTAAAAAAATAACACTATATTATTTTTTACAATAGATATATATAAAGCTCTATAAACAAATTAACAATAAAGGAATATATACTAATAATAGTATTATATTTATTCAATGGCACAGAGTTCAAACTCTTTCCCATTTTCCTGTGATGCAGCAGCATATACCACAAAAATACAAAAAATCGTTAAAAAATAGAGAGATCCAAAAGACCACAATACTCAACCAGCAGGCACAACTACAACATCGACAAGCTCACTAAGAGCACAGCCAGTCCTATCAGCAAAGAAACATACAAAAAACTCGAAAAGAAACCTAGTATCAAACAAACAGCTTCGCAAAAACAAACTATCCTTCCATTTCTCAACACCTTACAAATAACAACTAAAGACAATGACACTACTACCAGAACAACAGAAGATACAATATGGAAAGAACTCAATACACCTGGAGCGAACAGATAGAAGAGGAGCAAAACACACATAATAAGGTACAGCACAACACAGATGAAACATGGTGCAAAACTGACAAAAACCCCTTAGCAAAGGTTAAAGGAACAGCAACTGACAACCTCAGACCAGCAAGAGTTGACGACTCAAACATCGAGATGGACTTTGATGACAACACTACCTTTTAAGAGAAGTAAGACTGACAAACCCAAGGAAAATGTACGGAAAAAGAATCAAAACAAGGGAGCAGACCAAGACCCCGCTCACCATTTAATAGAAATATTAGGTATGGTAGAGAGAGAATCAAACTTGGAATCAAAGCAGACCTATTATCAGGAGACTTGATAGAAAAAAAATCATCTTCCTTATCAAGGCACTCAACTCCTCTGAAGGACTTCTCACAATTCAAAGCGAACAAATAGAGGAGATCGATTATATCATGACCATTTTTGGAGACCATCATTCTGCAGAAACAGCTAGCAACATAAGCCTTACCAGAACAAGAAATACCAAACTTACATCACTCCCCAAAATAATAAGTAGACTTGATAAGGAAATGAGCATCAGGGTGTGGGATATCCCCCTAAATACGAAGTTCATTGACGTACAACAAACATTCGCCAAGTTCAGATAGATAACCAACATCAAGATGACAATACAACAAATATGGCAGTCAGCCACGATCACATTCTTCAACCAGGAAGATAAACATAAAGCATAAGAATCCTGAAGCACTCTCATTAAGGCAGACTCAGTAAGGATTTTCGATGCAACTTGGGACTTACCTAAAATGAAGAACAGGGAAACCCTGTCATTAAAACTAACCAACCTCCCTCCTGAGACCCATGCATTCAATCTCAAGCACATCTGTCATAAGTTACAAGCCAAACCTGCTACATATCCCGGTTAATGTCATACAAACCAAGGAAATATGCAATTCTTAGTTTGATAGTGAACAACTTCTCCAACAAGCACTAAATGAGACTTTTTGTCTCGGTAAAACCATCCTGATATGCAAACCCATCGACACCAAACTCTGCACCATATGCGACAGCCCCAATCACCTTGTAACCAGCTGCACAATCAAAGAATGCAAAGAACAGTGACACAAGTACAATCATGAACATGCCCAAAAATTTGGAAAACTATACAATCAATTTAGACCAGCCAAATCTACACATATCTGTAGATTAACACAACCCTCAAGAAACACTAAATCTCTCAAATTAGGATTATATGCTACAGCTGCCAGAAGTTTGCACAATATCTTAGAAAATGAACACAATCTGGATACAACAGATAAAATTTCCACAGTCCTCAATACAATTCACAAAGAACTTTCATCTATCAAAAAATTATTGGAAACCTTGATGAAAGAATTGATAATCTCAAATGATATTGTTATGCAGATGCAGAAGACATGGAAGAAGAGAACACACATACCGACACCAATACTGAAACACCAGCAGCTGAACCTTCAAATATACAAGACATCCAACAGCAACAACAGCAACTTCACCGATCAATAGGAAACATAGACAGAACCATGAATGCTCTAGTATTAACTATCATAAACATTCTTCCAAACAACACAAGACAACCCCCCTCTATATATCTATAATATGGATAATACAAGCAGCACAATTCCTAAACAAGAAAAGAATAACTCTTCAAGTAACAACACATCTAAGAACAGCAACAACATTTCAAATATCACTATCATCCCTGATCACATGAACACAAATGCAAGCGCTTTGAACAAAGCAGCTCAAAACAACATAACAATAAATGCCTCACTCCCTAGCAACAATCGGAAAAAAACATATAACCATCCAAACACTTCACAACACCCCTAGAACATATTACAAGATAATCCAACTGATGCTGAACAAAACCACATGAAACCCTATTGGACAGTGGCCACCCTAAATTGTAGAGGCCTAAATGATTCCCTCAAAAGAGAAACTTGATTTGCCACATGGCACATAAACAACTGGGACATAATAATATCAATAGAAACCAATGGAACCAAAATCAACACAAAATATTGAAAAATACAGAAATACTCAACATGGTGGAAAGGTGATAACTACATTGATGTTGGTATAGGGGTCACAATCAAAAAACCCCTATTTGATCAGGTAATTGAAATACAAAAATACCTGGACAGAGTGATATGCACAGATCTCGCACTCTCGAACAAGTTATACTATAGAATTATTGGTATCTACTCACCAGCTAGAGCCAGAAAACTTAAAACAGTAGTACAAATCCAAGCTATCAGATAGATCAAACAGTGGAACAATATAAACTGACATATCATCATTGGAGGAGACTTTAACGTGAGCCTATCTAATAGAATGGACAAAACCTCCAACAATAGAAAAATATATAGAGAGAAAACAAATGGTTTTTGTAAACAACTTGCCAATCTTGAAATGATTGATACATACCAATACCACAACCCACAGCAAAAAGAATATACCTGGCACTTCATAACTGCTTCAAGCAGAATAAATATGATCTGGACAAATACATGCCTCACATGGTGTACAATCGACTCATTCATAATGGAAGACACCAACATCACAATTTGCACAATCTACAAGTAACATATATAGAAGCTGGCAATTGGAAACAAATGATAAGTGAAACAGATGGCTGAATACAAACATTCATTTCCAATGGGAGAAAATCTCAGACAAACAATGGGATACTTTTGCCACTAAACTCGATGCATAAATGCCAGCCCTCCATAGTTTCTTCAAGATAGAATCAACAAACATTGACAAAAGCTGGAATTATCACCGACAAGCTATCCACAATGCTGCCAACAAACATATCCAAAAAAACAGAGAAAAACAAAGAGGCAGACCCAAATATCTGAAGCCAACAAAACCCTTACTACTTATTTAGCTGCTACAATACAAAAAACAAATCAATCTATACAACAAACAGGACATCAGAGCTAATCTCAAACAACTTGCCAACCTTCACAAAGCCATATAGGAACAAATATTGATCCATTCCTTTCCACCAGACAAAGATATTAAAGTCCTAAATGAAGAAATCGACAAATTAATTGCCCTCGAAAAAATTATCAATAAATAAAACATATATGATACTACCAAAGCAAACATAGACCAAGCCCTTAGAAATCATAACAACTGGTTCGATGTGGACAAGAAGAAACTCATAAGATTGCTCTTAGATAATTCCAAGAAAAGCATTCTCACAACCAAACTCATTAAAGAGGAGGGAGATACAAAAATCCTAGAACACAAACCCTAAGAAATCAAAGAAACAGTTAGATCACATTTCAAAAACTGAACGAAGAAGAGACACATTTTTGAAGTGCAAGGTACATACTGGCAAAATACATATTAACCTATCATTATTATTCACGAAGAATGGTATAATCCTGCACTCACCCCATTCATCACCAAGAAATATAACAATTAATCAAACACTCTAGTAACAAATCAGTTCCAGGACCATTACAAATCTCATACTTGGCATACAAATATCTTAACATAGAGATGGTAGTAGCCATAACCACACTCTTCAACAAAATTCTCATCTACGAGAGACTATCTACCAAATAGAAAGAAGGAATGATATATTCAATACCCAAGCCAAAAGACTGGCAACATAACATCAATATCACCCGACCTATTACCCTTCTAGAATCGATCAAGAAAATCTTCACCAAGCTCATAAATAATCATCTAATCAAAATAATGACTGAACACCCGATCGAATCTGAAAACAATTGGGTAGCACTATCCAAAAGCAGTACTTGCGAACCCATCACCATCATAAATCAAGTACTGAAAGATGCACGAGAAACAAACAAACAATGCCTCATGCTCTTTCAAGACATGAGTAAAGCATATGATATGGACAATATACAGAGACTAACGAACTCACTTCCATGAATCAAGGTACCAAGCAAACTAATCAATATAATCAGCAACTGCTTTCTAAACTGATCAAACAAAGTAATAATATATTTCGGGCTCACTGACCCATACTAAGTGGAAAAAGGAATCGATCAAGATGATACAATCTCACCTCTTCTCTGGCATATATACTACAATCCTTTAATAAACACAATCAGTTCTATAAAAGGCTATCAGCTCAATAACCATAGACCTAATCACGACAATAGCAGCTTCACAAACCTCATATTTTGATAACAGCATACATGGATGACACCACATTCATTGCTCAGAATAGAGAACAACTCAAAGACATTATGAAAGTCAGTGTCTCCTTCTACCACCTTAACAATATCACAGTCAATCTCCTCAAATTATAACTCTTAATCCTCAATGGTCCACAAGAAAGTATCACCTTCCAGAAATATGAAGTATTACCAACTACTAAAACACAAGCAATAAGAGTCCTAGGGGTATGGCACGAAAGAAAAAAAGGAAAACAATATCAATGCAGCCTCATTAAAAGGAAAGTCATCACAATCTGCAATACAATAGCTAGAAAACAAATTATAGACAAGATGCACTATTATATTACAAACCATGTTCTTTTTCTCATGATAGAATATCTGTTAACAGACCTGGTACTAATGAGAAATGAAACATAATGGATAGATCACTGCATTTGTAGCTGTCTCAAACATTGCACTCAACTTCCAAAAACTGCACCAACCCCAGTAGCACATCTCAGTAACCAGTACAACATTATGGCAATTGAAACATGACAACAATAAAAACATTGCAGTGATTTTCAAGAACTATACCATAGTCATAACTTTGCAGGACAAACAACTCAACTCAGAACTCAACAACTTTAGTGGATAGCATGGCAAAAAGAGGGTATTCTCAGGAAATACCCAAGGATCCTACTAGCAAAAGCCAACTTAATACAGGATATACTTATCAACATACAGGCTCAAAATATTACAATACAATAATAGACAATAATCAGAAGCATCAATGACAGACTCACTTATATAGAAGATATCATGCCAGCGAATGGTACAACCTCAATAGAAAGGGACTAAGAATACATAACATAATATGGATAAAACAATTTCTCAATACTTATTATACAAAGGCCCTAAACTGGTATCAAGTAGGAGCACTCCACAACAAAACAAACAAGAGAAAACAATCCTCCTTCTTCACAACACTCAAGGCCACAACACAAATCTATATTAACAACCATATATCATTTAACAAACTCAACCCAAAAATACAAATCAGACATGACACAGACAACAGACAAGAATAGTGAAGAAACTTCAGCAAATCATGATATATTCTTCAGTGACACCAAACCCTAACTTTCGGAAAACAAGAGAATCAATAAAAAAACCATACCAAACTATGGCACTATCTCACCACAGACACGTCACCATTGATAAAATGTCTAGGATGCGACCTTAATCAACACATAGATAGAAGAAGTCACATATGCTGTTTCAGAGTTCCAACAAACTTACTTTATCAAGTTCCTATAATCAAAACATCAAAGGCAAATGCAGGAATCTCTGCAAAGCCACACTTCAGAATCCAGATCTCATCTAATAATACACAACGATGGCTAAACAAACCCAATCAAATGCTGGAAGCAGTCGAGATCAACACAACACCAACCTTCATTAAAAACATACTACAATTTATAGCTCTATCAGATTCAACAATACAACAACTTATGGACATTAACAAAAACATCAACACCAATGAAACAATCAAGATAACCATAGATGGGACTTTAAGCCACAAAAACAACAATATATTGGATGTGGGTATCATCTTTTCAATCAGTTTAACACAACAAAACAATCTCAACCTCAGCATTATGGGACAGTGTTCCATTTTCAAAGCAGAGATCATAGCTGCAACCATTGCTCTCGGAGCCCTACCAATTCTACAAAAAGTACTCTTACACACAGATTCAGCGAAACTCATATCAGAAGTTAAAAAAGTAACATTAGGACAAATCAAAAACATATCTGAAGCCGGCCTCATCTATAACCTACACAACTGCATCCGAGCAGCCCAAATCTCTGTCAACTGGATCAAAATCAATAAAAAAGACAACAACAATTAAGAACTGAAACAAGGCAACAAGTTAGCCAAACAAAGCCTGAAGAATACCAACAATAGTGGGATACTTGTACAGAATATCTTGGATCTCAACATCATTACTTTCAGCTACAATCAAGAGCTCAAGATTACTGACACTATCTGCAAAGCAATTAAAAAAATGTGACAAGCCACACTCATATACAAATGGATTACGCTTGACCGAAACTACACATTAAACCGACAGTAAAGAACTGACATTGACTGGAAACAGTTGCTCCAACTTCTTTACTCCACAAAGATCACAAGTAACCCTACAGATAATATAGATCACAGCCATAGAAAATTCGCTATCAAGCTATGGAACTTAGAACTTCTAACTATGGACAAACTACACATCCGCAGACCTGACATCTACAAATCTTTCACATACTTCACTTGCTCAAAAATAGAAGACAATATCTATCCCTTCAGATGTAAACACTATGGAATCTATATCAACAAAATAATACTCAATACTATATACTCTGAAACTACTGCTCGGACTGAAAAAGGGAGTCTACACTCCTGCAAAAAGGAAATCGAAGACCACCTAGAAAATAATAACCTCTGGAACAATCTCATTAGAGATGGCATCAGTAGAAAAGTAATCCAGACAATTAATCAATTCATCCCATTTGACCAAATATCAGAAGCCACTCGCAACATAATCCACAGAATCAGATTATCACTTTTAATATATGAATAGATAGATGTCTCTGTATCCAAATATGGGAAAAAACTATAGGAATAACTAAAACCCTGAAGAAAAAGAAGCATAAATCCAAAAGTCAAACAGCACAAAAAGACTTACCCATCACAACAATACATACAACAACAATGGAAGGAATCATTACAGACACTCTAAACATTCTTGATATTCTTACTAAATACACTGATGGAGCCTAGGCATGTTAGTTCCTCTAACCAGATACAACAAGCTACAAGGGGTCGAAAAATCGAGCCCCACTGCTGTTGTCAGTAGGTGCCCACTACCAATTGATTTTATTGTTTTGCTTAACATTGAAAATAGTTTATACAATCGCTCTGTAAATAAATATAAATGTACAACATATATTCAATAAAATAGGCATGTTAAGTGTTTTTTTTAAAAAAAAAAAAGTATTATATTTATTTAAACTTTTGAAAGAAAGAAAAACAAAACACAAAATCAGAAACCCAATATCAACTTTTTTTGTTTTTAATTAAAGTTCTAACAAAACTGATTAATATTATCCATAATTTCTTTTTGTATAAAGAAAATAAAGCAATAATTTATTTTAGAAATACTGAACTATATCAAGTTTAAGAAGAAATTGATCAAAAAGATATTATCTCTTCCATTTTATGGTAAATATACTATAATTCACTAATTAACAAAATAGACAAAATATAAGAATACAAAAACTCTTTCTAATGATCCTCTGATCATATACAAAAAAGATGTTTGCAAGAAGTTTTTATACTTATTTGCTAATAAAGTCTTAATACTTTCTTTAAAACAACTTGAAGTATGGCTTCAAGAGTTGCTTCTATCCTTTTTCCTTTTGTTTATAAACTCTTCACTCAAAAACTTGACTTCTAGTGACCAAGAAAAGTCAAGTAATACCTTTGATACCAAATGCAAGAAAGTTTCCAAAGGAAAAATAATTTATTGTAAAGTACTTGAAGACCTATCTAACCTTTGAAGCGAGAAGTATATAGAGGTTTTTGATGATAGAAGGACTTATTTTTCTCCTTCCAGTTACTTGTGAGTCTCTTAGAACTATCACTTTCATGGTTTTCTGGGGAAATTTGCCTACCTTAGTTTGACCTTGAATTTTGGATAACACAAATTCATACCAAAAGTAATTAGCTAACATGAAACATATTGGTTTTTGAAATATAAATAAGCTCCTATTGGTCATATCCATGTGTTTTAATAATATCATTGATAATTGAAAAAAAGGTTCTGAAAATGTTTGCCCCCAAAAAACTCAAGTTCCTTAATGAAAACTTCCATGATACCAAAAGACCAAGTGATAGGTAATGTGGATTACAAACTCTCATCTCTTACCTAAGTTCCTCAAGTGGTGACAAAGCTTTAATAGAAAAAAACTGAGATCTAAATACTTTTCTTAAAATATTCCAATCTAAAGCTCACTTAAATGAAAGACCAGTTGGATTGACTTGTCCAATGCCACAAATGGTGAAAAAGAAGATTTCTTCTAAGGCTCAAGTAAAACAAAAAGACTATTTCAATCAGGCAGATTCCTTTTGAGAAGAGATTGTTTTTATTTTTGGATTTTTTGATGGGCCTTGAATTGTTTCCTTTTCAATCATTTTTTCCTTTTTTCTTTTTTAACTTAGCAATTCATTAGTTTTCAGGCAATCAATAGTGACAAACTGTTGACAATGATCCTGATAGATAAAGATTATTATTAATCTATTTAAGAAGTGTAATATTGTTCCCAAAATCTGACTTAGAGTACTTTTGTATGAAGACGAGTTAGTTACTTTGTGAAAGTCTATAAAATATTATAAAGTTATTTCAATTTTTCAATAAAGACAAGTCATCATAACATGATTGTGGATTAAAAAAAAATATCAGAATACATCTTATGGATATATAGACAGGTTCCAAATAGTTTGACATTCTTCAAAATCAATATATTAATAGTAGCTTACATAGATATAACTTTTATTATACAAGACAAATTCCAATTAATAGATATTATTAACATCAGTAACTCTTTCTACTGATTGAATAATATAATAGTAAATTTATTTATTTTTTTTTTTTTTTGTATACCCGTAGCCAGGCTAGATCGTGAGTTTATTAATCAATTGAAAACATAAATACATTTTCATTCGAGCAGCATGATATATACTATAGCTAAACTACTATTCTAATCTAACTAACTCGTCGTAAGCATAAAGCCTCTAAGTTTGGCCTTGGGGACAATATTTCGCTCCATAGTGTCTTTGGGTGAAAACCCTCCTAGTCCACTGCATCATTGCCAGCAGGTTGTCACTGCCGTATGTCTGACCAAGCCACTGGATTACAGGAAACTACAAAAGGATGGGTTGAAAAAAAGGTAGGGGGATATCTAAAAATGTCTAAGCAGACCACAAGAAAATGAAAAAGTAAAAATTGGAAAAAAAAAATTATTTCCAGCTTCCTCCATAGACCTGCTTCTCAAGACCTCTTCTCAATAAGAAATGCCTGATTGGGATATTCTTTCTTTTCCTGACCGTTTGAGGAACTTATCCATTCTTGATCTTGATTTCCTTCTTGTGTACCATTTGAGAAGACTTATCGCCTAGTGGAAGCCTTTACTTCCAGGACACACTTAGTCCCAACCTTCTTCAGGCAGTGATTTTTTATCCACCTGTGGTAGAGAGACGACTTATGATAGATCCCAGGTTCTTATGTGGCCTAGTAAGGACTAGGTCATGTTATTTCAGTATGATACCTTCCAGCAGCCACACCTAATTAAAGGAATTTTACTGGTAAATATCTTCCATTACACAAAAGGCCAGATTCCCTAATAATCCTTTTGCCTTGTAATAATGGGAGGGTATCGAAGGTGGTGGGGATCCTCGTCGATTGCGATATCCTTCAACAACTTCTGGGGAAATGCATTTTCAACTGTAACCAAAGGGTTAGAGCTTAGCATGGACTAGAGACCGTTCGGTCTTATTGCCTGGCCGGGATAAAAAGAAGACCTTGATCCTGAACTTTGCCTGACCGGAATGATAGGAGAGAAAGACCTCAGCTTGAACGAATAGCAGCTTTTTCACCACCTGGGGACTTGTTGCTCGTATCTTATTGGCCTCATGATACTTGATCTGTAGGTTAACCCAATTGGAGGAGTGGGGCGGACATGGGATATCAATCAACTCTTTCTATCACCAATGACATCATCAGAACACATGAGGTGACCAGTAGGTACTTGTTTATATTCAGTTACTAACGTGTTTCATGTCCACCAATCATATTTTGCAATAGATTGTGTCACCCAAAATTCAGGGTCAAACTGAGGTAGGCAAAATTTCCTAGAAAACCCAAAAAAATTTTGGGCGACTGTAAGAAAGAAGAAACAGTGGGCAGACACTTTGAAATATGGCTTGATGTTCGCCGCCTCCCATTGCAGAAAATCTCTATAGACATGCTTCAATATGATAGGCTTCAAGTACTACACTATTAGTTCTTCTTCCTTTCAGAACTTTCTTGCCATAGGTAGAGAAGGTGTTTCTTGAC
>CAJVPT010005443.1:0-12181 GCA_910592055.1 Acaulospora colombiana | reverse complement strand
GATTGCTACTGAAGGAAACACAGAGGAGGAAGAAATACTCATAGGTAAACTAAGGAGAAAAGATATGAATACAATGATGGTCAGACACTATGCCCGGCAGTCACACTCAGCTCACATAATTCCATGTGTTGGGTGTGACATGAATAAATCAATCACTAATGACACCTGCATTATAGAAGTGACAAACAAAGACTCGATCGCAATTCCAGGAAGAAACAAGCAAAGCACCACTGATAGTTATAGAGCCAGAGTGACAGAGCTCCTCACATCACCACAAAGTATCAAAGCCATGATGGATCACTGGAGGAGTCACGAATCCCAGGACCTTGAAGACATCCACATCTCCAGTCACGTCCGCACAAAGGGCTGGACTGAATGGATTAGTGATAAGACAACCAAAGCAAAAATCAATCAGCTTTAACAGGACATGGAGAAATGGCAGAGAGTTAAAGTCACAATGGACGCGAGCTGTTACAAGAGATTCCATACAATCACCTTTCAGGTCAAAAACCTTGAATCTGGGGAAAAAATGGAAATCGTATCTTTTAAGATTCTACGAAGGACAACACCAAACGAAGCTGAGCTTAATGTAGTAATAGTAGCCCTCATATCTCTTCCACATAGAACAGAAGCAATTATAAACACGGACAGTCAGATGGTAGCCACAGCACTGGCAGTCGACAGGAACAAGAGCAAAATAGCGAGACTCATGGAATACACAAAAGATTTGTCGAAGCTAAAAGACATCAAGATCAATGTGACGAAGGTCCGAAGAAATGGAGACTCGACCACTGCCAAAGTATATAGCGAGACCAAGCGAGCGAGATTCAAATGGCAAACCACACGTCTCGACATAACACCACTTAATGGGAAAGAACTGGTACTCATATATAAGGATGAGCTCACCAACTCTAATGCCAGGGAGGCCATCTGGAACCACTTCAGGAACAAGCAGGTCACAGACTGATGTTGTTTAGAGAGGAATCAGGACCTCATGTTACTCAATGAAAGAATTGACTGGAAAGCAATGGTAGACTACTTACGCTTTAGAAAGATAACCGCAGGCCTGACAGACATGGAAGAGCATCAACAAAGGGCTTTCAAATTGAAGTCCTGGGCACAGGAGCTTCCGCCCATGGTCAAACTACATTCTAGAAGAAGGGACCTATACAAATCCAATAAATGCGTCAGGTGCAATGCAGCCACTGAGAACCAAACTCATGTCCTTACATGTAGAGAGAACAAATTTGACTTCAATCTGAGCATGTTAGAGGTCATATCTAACCATCTCCAAAGAAGAGAGAAATAAAGTAAATCTTGGGTCCAAAGATGGGTCAAGAAGGCCGAACGTGACACACAAGACACCTGGATTAACATGATATCTAGGAGCCTTATTCCCAGGGATATTGCAAACGTGATTTATGAGTGGGCCAGAATCTTCAAGAAAAAGAAAGCCAAACACACTCTCCTAGAGTGCTTCGACAAGATACAGAACCTCGCAAGAGAAACCTGGCTACAGAGATGCGAGGCAACCGGAGAATGGGAAAAATCCCAAGGGATCACTAAGATGGAAAAGAGAGCAAGAGGTAAATGGAGCCAGAACATGGAAAACGATCGTCAAGGGAAATCAACATATGAAATCAGTTTGAACTGGAAGAAAATCAAAACCTTTAAATTTCTTTTCTCACAGAAACTCTAGGAAAATGGCATTAACTCAGCTTAGGCAGGTTAGTTTTTCGAAAGAAAAACAACAAGCCACAGAGGTCTACTGGGAGATCTGATTTAGAAGGTATCTTTCATAGTAATCACATATACATGCTAGTATAGTCTGATTTCTAGCTAGCATTGAAATAGATAGTACAATGTAACATCTGAGTAAAAGCTTAATAAAAGACCAACTGGGGGCTGAGCCAGCTTTAAAAAAAAAAAAAATTTATTATTCATATAAAGAGAAATACAGTATATTGTCATGAGCTAACTTAGCAAGTCTGTTGCTAATCCATAGTATCTCGAGTAACCCAAATGACTCTCAAATACTCACAAATAATATAAAGAAGAAAACACCTTCTATAAAGAATACTTAGAAAAGGTGAGATGTGGTGATTGACTTGACCAAAGTTATGTATCTCTTTATTGCATTCTATTTCTTTGATATATTATCAACTCTTATCACTATTCTCAATAAGAGCTGTTTTTCTAACACCTACAGCTCTGCCTTCTCAGTATACATTGAGAAGCTATTTATACTTTTTTAACTAACAATGGACTATCTACTTTATAATCGGCTATGCTAACTCTAAACTTTGCTAAACTTTTTATACTTTGCCAAATATACATAGTTTTCTTATCAATACTCAAGCTTTATCTATAGTTTCTTATTTTACAACACTCAATCTTTCATGCCAGACTTTCAGGTTTTTGAATTCTAGACCTTTAAGCATAAATCATGTCACCTATATAACCTATGACAATATATAAAAGATTAATTATATATTTAATTAATGACTTTATAAATTATTGAATTCCAAATTTTATAGATAGCTTTTATATATTTAAAATTTATTTTATATTAATCTACCTTGATAAATTAGTTCTCTAAATATGAGTAATGATAAATTATAAGATATATATTCTTTAAGAGAAAAAATCTTATATTAAATTTATTTTAATAAAAAATTGATAATATATTTTAAAATAGTAATAGTATCTAATATAATAATATATATATATATATACAATATATATAATAAAACTATACTAATATTATAAATTAAAACTCTTTCTGTTGATCCTCTGCGCACACACAAAAAAGATATTCACAAGAAATTTTTTATTTCTTTGCTAATAAAGTCTTAATACTATCCTTAAATCAACTTAAAGTTTTACTTTAAGAAATACTCCTAAATCCTTCCTCTTGTTTATATTTATTTTCAAACAAAAACTTGGCTTCCATGTGACCTAGAAAAGTCAAGAAACACCTTTTCTACCTACGACAAGAAAGTTCTGAAAGGAAGAAGAACTAATAGTATAATACTTGAAGCCTTTTATATTGTAGCATGTCTATAGAGGTTTTCTGCAATGGGAGGCGGTGAACATCAAGCCATATTTCAAAGTATCTGTTCACTGTTTCTTTCCTCTTATAGTTGCCCAAAATTTTTTGGATTTTCTGGGAAATTTTGCCTATCTCAGTTTGACCCTGAAATTTAGGTGACACAATCTATTGCAAAATATGATTGGTAGACACGAAATACATTAGTAGCTAAATGTAAACAAGAACCTACTGGTCATCTCACGTGTTCCAATGACGTCATTGATAATAGAAAGAGTTAATTGGTGCCCCACGTCCACCCCACTTCTTCAATTGGGTTAACCTACAAATCAAGTACTATGAGGTTAATAAGATATGAGCAACAAGTCCCCAGGTGATAAAAAAGCTGCTATTTTTTCAAGCTAAGGTCTTTCTCTCCTATCATCCCAGTTAGGACAAAGTTCAAGATCAAGGTCTTCTTTTTATCCCAGTTAGGCAATAAGACTGAACTGTCTCTAGTCCATGCTAAGCTCCAACCCTTTGATTACAGTTGAGAATGTATTTCCCTAGAAGTTGTTGAAGGATATCACAATCAATGAGGACCCCCACCACTCTTATTACTCTTCTACCATTACAAGGCAAAAGGATTATTGGGGAATCTGATCTTTTGGATAATGAAAGATGTATACTAGTAAAATTCCTTTAATTAGATGTGGCTGCTGGAAGGTATTATACTGAAATAACATGGCCTAATCCTTACTAGGTCACATAAGAATCTGGAGTCTATCATAGGTCGTCTCTCTACCACAGGAGGATAAAAAATCACTGCCCAAAAAAGGTTGGGTCCAAGTGTGTCCTGGAAGTAAAGGCTCCCACTAGGCAATAAGTCTCCTCATACTATACATAAGAAGAAAATCAAGATCAAGAATGGATAAGTTCTTCAGACAGTCAGGAAAAGAAAAAATATCCCAATCGGGCATTTCTTATTGAGAGAGATCTTGAGAAGCAGGTCTTTGGAAGAAGTTGGAAATATTTTTTTAATTTTTACTCTTTATTTTCTTGTTGTCTACTTAGATATTTTTAGATATCCTCTCTCCACTTTTTTCAACCCATCCTTTTGTAGTTTCCTGTATTTCAGCAGCTTGGTCAGATATATGGCAGTGACAACCTGCTGGCAATGATGCAGTGGACTCAGAGGGTCTTCACCCAAAGACACTGTGGAGTGAAATATTGTCTCCAAGGCTGAACTTAGAGGCTTTTATACTTACGACAAGTTAGTTAGATTAGAATAATAGTTTAGCTGTAGTATGTATTATGCTGCTTGAATGAAAATGTACTTTTGTTTTCATTTGATTAATAAACTAACAATCTAGCCTGGCTATGGGTATACAAAAAAAAAATATAAGAGAAATCAGATTCACGGAAGGAGATTCTAGCGACGAAGATAAATCCGATAATGAACCAATGAGTAATAATAATGAAATAGAAGTTCTAAAAGTCCTGAAGGTAACTGAAAATAATGAAAATGATTTGACATCAAACAATGAAAATTTATCATTGGAGAGAAATCCTTTAACAATGAACTTAACAAAAGAATAAATATGTAATGCAAAATAAATTTAATAAATAATCTTTAAAGATAAATAATTATTTGAATAAAATTTTTAATAAATTTATACATAATTTAATCTAAACATATTTTATTATATTTAAAATTTTTTAAACATCTTTGAAGATTATATAAAAAATTTTTAATATAATCTCCGGAGATTTTCAAAAAAATTTTCAATTATTTCCAGAAATTATATATATAACTTTTACTTCAGAGACTTCTAACAATGCTGGAAGTTCTCAGAAGATTTACGTCTAAAGATCTCCAGAGATCTTCACCTAAAAAATTTTCTGATGACAGTGAAGTTATAAGTAGTTTTAGAGAAAACTACCTTGAGACTTACCTAAATCTTTTTACATCTCTGCCTTTATTTTTGCATGGTTTTGTGTATATGATAGAAGGACAGATTCTTCTATTTGCAGGTTATATGAGCCTTTGGTCATTAGTGATAGACTCACTGATTAGTCTGCTACAATAGTTACTAAATACATATCAGACCTCTTTTTAGAAAACAATGTATAAAAGAAATCCATTAAGACATCAATAAATATCTTTTCAGCATTTGAAAAACAAGATGTGAAGACTTTTACAAGTGGAAGAAGATACAAGGTATTATAAAAAAGATTAAGAGAGTCACCAGATACAGTACCTCAATTAAAAGTGATTGGCTCAATAAAACAAAAAAATATATAAAAGATCAATTCATTGATCTGGTCAACAATTACGTATATAAATATATAAAAAACATTATATACCCATCAAACATTTTCAAAATTTTGTATAGCACTAGTCCAGCTTTAACTGGTTAGCTCCCTAATAGGGGTGGTGACAAGCCACAAGATGAAATTTCCTTTTCTATCAAACTTTATTTGGTTAATATAGATAATACTAGCATAAATATATATATACTCTATTTAATTTAAATAAAGTAAGGTTGAGCCAACATGATTTAAAAAAAAAAAAGTGTTTATTATTGACTAATCAACAATATCAATAATACTATTACAATATATTGTAGCAAGCTGATTGGTGAATCTGTCGCTAATGATCAAAGGCTCATATAATCTGCAGATAGAAGAGTCCATCCTTCTATCATACATATAAAACAAAAATCAAGGCAGAGATGTAAAAAGATTTGAGCGAGTCTCAAGGTAGTTTTCTCTAAAACTACTTATAACTTTACTGTTATAACAATCTATTCAAAAGATTTGTCTTAAGATTTGTCCTTTTATTAAGTTATTGAAGAAAGTTATATTTATACATTTTTACACATAGGGCTATTACATAATCACTATGACTATTCTTTTTTTTTTTTTTTAAAAAAACTGGCTCATCCTTGCTTTATTTATTAAAAAGTTTGTTGTATATATTTGTTATGTATTTATAACTGACTTCTTATTACAAATTCAGCTATCTAAAGAAATCATGCTTTCTTACCAATCGGCCTGTTGCCACTCCGAGGGGGCCTAACATATTAAAGAGGCCATGTTAGTATTGATAAAAAGAGAATAATGAATAATAGAAAAAATGTTTGTGTATCCTTTAAAGTGATTGTTGATGAATTGGTTGACCAAAAGTGAGAATATATCTTTGATTCTTTGGTCTTGAAGTATTGCTTCTTTTATTTGATCTTGATTGTCTGGGTTTCTTTTTTGAGTGGTTTTGCGGAGCCGTTTGTTTCTAGCTGATATTTCATTTAATTTTTTTCAATTGTTCATAATCATGCATCTATCTTTTCACGTTTTTCCAAGATGTATTTGAAATTTTTGATATATTGTGTGCAGTCACTTTTTTTGTGTGCGTAAGTGGCATACCAGATTATTGGTTTCCTTGGTGAGTTCTGTACTAACGTGTCCTTTGATGAGTTTTTCTATTGTAATGGGAGAAATTTTCTAAAACATTGTGTGGATTTTTTGCTATGTTTGTCTTTTTTCTTGTTGATTGCCTTTTGTACTTAGGAGTAATGTAATGATATTTCTCAGGTGTTTTGCATGAATATCCATGGGTGTTATGCAGATAAGTACATGGAAGTTGTCTTCTACTTCTGGACATATCATGTATGTGTTTATTGATATATTGCTGGGTTTCTTTTGTGAAGCTTGCTCATTGTCAGGAGTTCTTGATTCTATAGATTAATTTGGAATTTTCTTTGTGCATAGTTTTTAAATGATGTGATTCCTTGGTTGATATTGCTGGGATTGATATTTTCGAATGTTGTTTTCCAGTCTATGTGTTTTCTGAGAAATAGTTGATCTGTGTGTGATTTCTATGTAGAAGACTCCACTGTGCAATGTGTTTAGCTTGAAAGATAAGTTTGCAGAATTCTTTTATTGGAGTGTCAATGATTTCGTTCTTCCATTTTGTGAAGCCCTGATTTGAGTATAGTTTTGTGTTTATAGAGATTGTTCTTGTGCCTGGAATCATGTTTCTGTAATCAATTTTGGCTAGTTAATCTGCTTCTTTGTTGCCTTGGATGTCACTATGAGCTTTAACTTTGTGTAGAATTAGAGGGATTTTGGCTGATTTGCTATGTTCTATAATAGCTAGAGTAAGGGCCCAGTTTTTAGTTTTCTAAATCAATATGTGAAGTGGGAGTGTTCTAGCTTGATTTATTGCCTGGATTGCTACTTGGCTATCTGTATGGATGTGAATGTCTGTGTTTTTGGATAATACTGTGAGAAGTGAGAGGATCACTGCCAATTCTGCCCTTGTGGATGATAGGAATGTGCTGATTTATTCTTTAAATGATACTATGCTCCTTTCTTCGTATTGGATGACCCATCCAATTCCCATGCATTGTTTGTTGTTGTGACTTGTTAGTGATCCATCTGTGAAGGCTGACAGGTAGTTTAAGTTTTTAATTTGAGTAGCAATGTCTATCAGATCTTTGATTGTGTTCTATACTCTTTGTTGAATGCATTTTTTATAAAGATACATTTACAATATGGCATATACACTTTGATTTACATGATTCAATGTAAATTATATAAGCTATTTACAGTAAGTAGACAACTATACTACATATCATGTATACAATCACCCTATACATATGCCAAATATGGTATAGTTAAGATATACAATGCTCTCTTCATTTTTCCCAAATCACTTTTATAGAGTAGTTTGGTTATCAAACCATTGTGTATGCTCTAACCTGTATCAGAGATTTTAGATACTTCGGTGTGGTACGTAAGTTTCCTCTCCCACTAAGGTTTCCCAATTATTTGCATTACCCAAATTTGCTCATGCTTTTAAGTATTCCACCGATGTAAGATCTACTCTTCTTCCAGAATTCCCAGTTCTTTAAGCTCAGAATCTGTTCTTGATCAGTTAAGGATCCACAAACTTAACGAGCGCGAATTAGGTTTTATCAGTTGTAGGCTCTATCACATCAGGTTTATAATACAGGAGCATAACGCTGTATCACCTACTCATAGACCTACCTGATCAGGGTAATGATTAGCTATGAGTAATACCAAATTACCAGGTTATGTCGGTGGATTACCTGTCTTCAACAAGGATCAATGGAATTTTAATTTTGCCACTTGAAGAACTTGAACCAAAATCTTGTGATACGACCTATGGAGTGCAAACCATTGCACTATTGACCCATAGGTCCACTATGGCTATTCTAGTATTATGTCATGCATAAATTGCTTTGTGGTTAGCTAATTTTTTATTACCTTAGCTCATAGTTTTTTACCCTTTTAATGTAAATGAATTGTTCACATATTCTTCTATCTTGTAAGGAGTATATTGATAATCAGCAATTGATTGTTTCACATAAGTTTTGGTTGTGCCACAATCATTGGTCATGTGACTACAGTGAAAATTCTGAACATTGTCTGACTTCTTTGGCCTTTAATAATATATATAAAAGAAATATCACTAACATATTATAACAAATAATAAGATTTTTTATACTATTAAAATAATAATATAAATAAACAAACCTACAATATGTATCTAAAAAAATATAGTAATAATTATTAGCAAAATACAACAATATCAAACACAGTCAACCTATTTCCTATTATATAATCAACATGTCTTTAAGAGAATACAGACTTTTATAGATTATTAAAAAAAGAGAAGTACATATTATAGAGACCTTAACTCAATTATCAGACAAATATAATCAATAACAGAAACTATAGATAATACAAATCTTTCTTAATATTACTTCTACTCAAGAAGTCATCATGATCTCATCTTAAATCTTATTTAATATTTGATTATAGATAGTATCATTGCTAGAATTTTGAATATTAATTATATCTCCTTTATCAAAATCAATGTTTTCAAACAATATATCATTTATCTATAAATCAAAGGACAAGGAAAAAAAGAAAATCTTCTAGCTTCATTTTTAGAGGCAAAAGTTACAAAACCAGTATTAAAATTTAATAAATATTTAGGAAGTTTAACAAGTTTCACAGAATTTATTAAAAAATTATAAATATTATAAAATTAATTGACTAAACTATTTGTCACTTTCTTTTTCTCTTCTTTCTTTTCTATTTGTTTTTTTTTTTTTCCTTTAAAAATTTTAAATTGCTCTTTTAAAACTAGCTTCAATTGATTTTATCTTATAAAATGTTTTTCAAGATTTTCTCATTTTTTTTTCTAACTTCTTAACTATTTTTCAAATTCCATACATTTATACACTTATTCCAATTTTTTTTTATCCTCTAAATATATTAACAATTTTTTATATTTGATAATTTTTTGTCTTTTGGATTTACCTATTAATTCTTTATCATTTTCTATTTCTTTTTCTTATTTATATTCTAAAATCTTTTTCAAACTACTATATATGTTCAATTCAGCTAGTTTTCTGATAGTATTACATTATAGAAATATGAATAATTAAGATATTATTTACAAGTTAACTAATATTCATTCAAATATTTTAACAAATTCCTTTTTTTTTTTTGATCCACTGTTAGGCTGACACAGCTTAGCTTTATTGGATAGAAAAAATTTTTTATATAATTTAAAAAACTTTCACATGATAGTCTACCTATCTTAAAAGTTTAACTTCTCTAGATACAACTTAAAGAATAATATTTTGCTCTCTTAATAACTTGGATTATTCTTTAGCTATTAAGTTTATTGCTTATAGGTTATCATGTAAATCATTCAAAATTCTAAATGACAGATCAAATACCTAATCACTTTCTTTCTTTTACTATTCATATTTCAATAATTTTCTCAATGTTTATACCTTTAAGTTATTCTTCTAATAAGATCTTTTCTGATAAGAATTATTTTCTTCTCTGGATTTTTTATGTTATTACACATTTTTTTTAGAATTTGATATTATTTAGATCTTCTATTAATATCCAAAGTCTTTTTCTATTTAATTACTGTTTTATAATGATCATTTCAAATCTTCTTATTAAAATTTTTTTATATTTGTTGGCACAATCTTTCTATGACATTTCTTATAATATATAGCTTTATCTTAAAATGTAATTTGAGAAAGTCTTCAATATTTTTTATTTTATCTTTACATATTGTATAGTATATATCCATATATTAATTTAAAAAGGCTCTGTTCTTGTTATTATATTTTATTGATCTATATATAAATTGCTTAATATATAGCTTTTTGATTCTTATTCTTTATCTCCATTTGATTAATAATATATTGAATCAACTTTTTATTTGTTTTTTTCCAGATATCTAGTCTTTCAAAGCTTATTATTAAATATAAGAACAGACAATTAATTGTTTCCTTATGAGTTATTCATCTAATACAAGTAGTTGTTTTATAAACTTCTAGTTTTTGTTTATTGAGTATATGTAATATAGAAAGCTCATTATAAGTAAGATTTACTAAAAAGGTTTTGTTTTTTTTGTCCTTGAAGGATATATAAAATGCATAGTATATATTAAACTGGTTCTAAAAATATTTTAACAAATTCATTAACTATAAGTAATTATAATTAATATTGTAATTATTTGATATAAAATATTTTGCTAAAGAATATCTCTTTAGAATATCAACTGTAATCATATATATTTATTTTTCTTTTAGTAAGATTTTTCAGATCAGTCTTATTTTCTTTAAGTAAATATATTTTTATTTTTTTTTAATTATACTCATTAATTTATTTTTATATTTAACAACTTTCTTAGATCTTTGTTAAATAAGCAACTATATACTTTTAATTCTTTTTTTTTTTAACTAGTCCAACTAATGGAACGAATCTTTATAAAGATATCAGTAGTACATTTTCAGATTACATGAGCAATTTATATAACTTTTTAAACTACCTATCCTAGCAAAGTCTATCAATTTTATTACATAGTAGTACCATTTTTGTCAGTTGCCTTACTCTATCCGGGCCTGTAGTATTCTAAAAATTCACCATAGACATCTTATTTAATCTTCAAAGGACTTATTGTGTTTATTCCTTAATATAATCTTGTTGTCACTTGTTGATAATAGATACTTTGGATAATTCTTATTATATATAGTTCTCAGAGGATTGGTCCTAATCTTGACTATTCTATACATAGTAGTTATATATTAATATTCAGGTGGTTCAATGGTGTGCTACACAAGTGACATATAGTTTTCTATTGTGACTGTTTTTAACTGCTTTTCATATATGGCCTATAGAAAATATTTCTTGGTCAAATAAGACCTTAGGTCTCTTTCAAACATATATATCTAATGTGGTTCTTATCATGACACTAATACTAATCACCAGCCTCATTGCAAACTGTTCTCTCTGATAGTTATTGATTTTACAATCCATAGGATTTCTTATTAATTTAAGTTTGTTATAGTCCAATACATTTTCGACTGGTGCAAATACCCAAAGTCTTTTAAATCTTCTATAAGAGTGTTTTTCAAAAAGAGGTGAATGTTCACATTTTTTGTTGAAGGTATGGGCCAATCAGAATTGATTTCTAGCTTTCTTTTAGTATCTTTACATATTTCAGATAGTGAGAATCTTCTCATTTTCTAGTGCTAAAACTAATTAGGACCTGTGTGACCCGTTTTATTACATCATAGTTGAATAGTGAGTTTCTATAGATTGTTTATTTCCAAATGTATATGTGACTGATTAGCATGCATTTTTGTATAATGTAATCTATAATGCAAATATTGTTTTAAAGTGAAATTGAATCAATAACTTGCGAATGGTGACCTGTGAGCATATATACTGTACTATTGATCCACAGGTCTATGTATTTTTAATTCTGTATGTCATTTTTTTAATTATTTATTAAAAATTAATACTTGAAGATAATAAAAATATAGAATATTATTAGTTTTACTTTATTTAATTGACTATTTGATATATGTATGATTGTTTATTTCTAGTTTTCTAGTTTTTGACTTTCAATATCTTCTTCTCTGATAGTGATATAAAGCTCCTAACTATTCATTTATTTTCTTTTATAAAAAATTAAAATGTATAGTCATAAATTTATTAAAGCTAAGTTTTTACAAAAAAAAAACTCTTTCCGCTGATCCTAAATTTCCTAAAAAATTTCCTTTTTTGGCAATTTTCTTGGAAAAACCA
>CAJVPT010005442.1:0-12181 GCA_910592055.1 Acaulospora colombiana | reverse complement strand
AAATTTTTAAATTAATAACTATAAAAAAACTATCCACAATTGTTCTTCATTATCTAAATCATTGATTTATAGTATTTTCTGACTTTTGTCCCTATTAAAGTGAAGAGTTATGAATTTTGTCCCTCAAAAAAGAACATAAGTGGTCTGTGAAATTTTATATGCTAAATACTTTAGGGACCCATCATTAGTCAAAGGATCAGCAGAGGCTGTTGTAATCTTATTAATATTCTTAATGAACTATTTAATTGAATTATTTAGAGTTGTCCCTTACTACTTGATTTCAGTAATAATTTTGTATGAAGTGAGATCTTTTCATTCGATCAGTAGAAATTTTAGGGCTTCCTTAGTTAAGGTGTCTGCATCTTTATTATAAGAGTAATTTAAGTGTGTCTTGACTTTATGAGCTTTAGATCTATTTATGTTTTTCTTTTTTATTAGCTTTATTATGCATGCCTATATGGATCAATTTTTTTCTTTAAGCCATTTCTTGTATGTTCTTTTTGATCTTCTTTTTCTAAAGATTTTTACTTTAAAATATATGTTTGATTATCTATAAAGATCTCTACTATGCTTTAAATTGAAACTACCAGAAGTATTGTTATTATTGCTACCAATTTAGCTCTTATAGATAAGAACTAATTGTTTACTTCTATTTGAAACTTGTTTTCTTTTCTTTTTTTTTCTATTTGAATTCAAGCTGCTCCTATTTTCATATCTTCTTTTCTATGATTAATAAATAATCTATCAAAATAGAAAATTAGTTTTTCTTTAGATTCAAGGTTATATTGAAGTATATTTTCAAGGAATCTCGATATATTCCTTTTTTAATATATTCTTTGATAATAGATTCTTCCAAGATTTCAATGTTTACATGATTTACTCTATCATTTTGGGTCTTGAAAGGGCTTTGATTACTATAAATTACTTCTTTGATCCCTTTTTCAAGTACTGACTTGAAATTTGGGGATTTTTAATCTTATGTTCTTCTATGAACTTTTATGTATTAAGATATGGTATTATATATATTTCTTTTATTTCTTTTTCTATGATACAGTTATCATTTAGTGTTGTGCCTTTCAAATATCTCAGGCATTTTTGTATATTGGTCTCCTAATTATTATTGAAGCTATATCTGGTAAAATGTTCTATTATCACAACAGTTCTCTTTTTTTCTTGTCTTAATTTTTCTCAAGCTACTTGATTTTTTTTTATTTCTTATTACTATTTATAATTTTTTTCACTTATCTCGATTAGGATCTATTTTCAAATATTCAGGTTTCCATTTTATATAATTTTTTCTTCTGGATCTTATAAGTGGCTTTAGTTGTTCTTCTGAGAAATTTTTGACTATAATTTGAAACTATTCTAGTATAGATCCTTTGCTTGTATCTTGTAGAAGCTAAAGCATTTGCCAGTATCTTATTTTTTTGATTTCATAATTGATTAGCTAGTTCGGATACATCAGTTAATTGTTTCTAAGTGATAGTATGACTTTTTATATTCTTCTAGTGCAAAATATTCTCTAATCCAAATGTTTCCCTTTTTTCATTCAAAGATATCTTGCCATTTCCAACTATGAAATATTATTCCCATATCTTTAACAATTTTGGTTACTTGGAGTGGAAAATTATCTTTATCTATTAAATGACTTAAGGATTTGCAGGTTAATAAATTGAATGGTTTCCAATTTTTTATTTATATTTGTTTAAGTCCAATAATTGTTTGATTCCTGCTGGTCTAGGATCATTTAGTCTGTTGCAAAGTCCTGTTACTTAGTTTTTTCTTTATAATATTCAAACACTTTTCAAGTTATAGATCTTTGGATGGTGGATTATATTATTGGACATTGATCTGTATAAACTGCTCTTATTCTTAAAAAGTTTTTTATATACGTTTGTTAAGATGTTGCATATTTTCCAGGACAATATACTATATTGCATTCTAAATTCTATCATAGGTATTAATACTCTATTCAGAATATAGAAAGCTTGTTTGTCTATTACCTTTTTATGTTTAAAGGCTTTGTTATTATATTAAAAATTTTAAGCACTCATTCTTTAAGCTCAATTGCCATTTTCTGATTATCAATCTAGATTTCTAAGAATCTAGCCTGTTCTATTTAATCAAGCTCTTTAATCACTTCTTATTCAGTACCTGTCTTCACTTCTTCTGAATAACAATTAGAATTGTTAATAGTAACTAAGACTAATTTGTTGCCATTTGTTTAAAAATCATTGGTAGTATAAAAAATTCTTGCAGTTTTCAAAATCTTTTCCATATTCCCCTTAGATTTTGCTATCTATGTTGTGTCATTCATAAAGGCTATAACTGCATGCCTTGATTCTAACCTTCTTGTAGTCTATTTTTTAAGATCAGAGTTCTATATAACTGACATTTTGTACTCTCTTTATGTATCATTCTAGATTTTGTATAGGAAAAGGTCATAAAAAATTCTTTATAGTAGAGATAAGATAGTTTTCTCTTGATCAATTCTATCTCCAATTACCATTGATTCTGTGAGATCATTTTTGAATATAACTTGGAATTCTTTATTTTGAAAAAGGCTTATTATAATCTTTATAAAACCTTTTGAAGCTTTGATTCTTTCATTACTTTTATCAGCATATCTAGACTAATTATATCATATTCTTTTGCCATATCCTGAAAAGATATCCACAGTTCCTTTTTGTTTTCTCTGACATCTTCTCAGATATTATTGAGAATTTGAATTAGTTCTGCTATTCTTTCTCCTGATAGTCCTACATAGTTTGGTTCTCTGACAATATTATTGTTTTTGCAAATATTTTCTATTCTGTTGGTGAGAATTTTGATAAAACATTTTTGTGTAATCTCTAATAGAAAGATAGATCTAGTATTTAAGAGTTTACAGCTCCAATGTTTGGGTTTCACTATAGAATATATGTGACTCTGTTTCCAATGTTTCAGGATAACTTTTCATCTAAAAAGTTATTTATTATTCTTTTCAAGAAGTCTTTTCCTTCTTGGCTCAACCTTTTCAGTATTTCATAACTAATTTGAGATTTTTCTAAAGCTTTGTTATTGGGAAGTACTCTAAGTGTTTTACCTAATTCTTCTTGTAAGATTGGCTCAAATAGTTCATTGTATCAAGATATTTGGACATATTCTGATTTATACTCCTCTTTTTAATCTTTTGATAAACTGTTATAGCTAGCTTTTCTTTTTTTGAAGGTTTCACAGTAATACTATCTTATTTCCTATTTGATTTTATCTTTTTGAGTTATAATATATTTGTTATTCTCTAGCTTGATCTTAATTCTACCTAGTACTATTTTACTTTTAATTTGATTGGTCAAAGAGCTGACTATCTGTCTCTAATTGTTTTTCAAGTCATCACATCTCTGTTTTAAGATAGTTTTAATATTATCTCTTGTTTTTTTTTGCTTTCAATTTTTGACATATAAATTTAAGATCTTCTATAGTATCTTGGATATCTTTTTTTTTCAAATATTTCCATGACATATTACTTATCTATTTCTTTAGATGTATCTACTTTATTGTAAAGTTTTTTAAGTTATAGAACTGATAAATTTAGTACTGTATTTATGGTGCTTTTCTTCTAATTGAGATGTTTCTTTATTATTATCTTATTAAAGACTACTTTATATAACAATTTCTTGAAGGTTTTTTATAGTTTGTTTACCTGATTGTCCCTTTCATCTAGATTACATTCTTCTTATAGCAATAGTTCTAGTAATATTTTAAATTTATGGTCTATACTTTCATAAAATGCTTGCCATTATAAAAGAGATGTATCTTTTATATCAATTTTCCTTAGTATACTTATGGAAGGTTTGTAATTCTGCTTCTTGTGAAAAGTCTTTGTTATATAATATTATTAAGAACATAGTGTGATCATTACCTATAACATCTTCCATATCTTAATTATCAAATTATAGTAGTGGATAACTTGTTAGACTATAAGAGATCCAAATATAGTCTATTCTACTACTATTTGTTAGGTTTCTTCTTGTTAGAGTTTTTCTTTATCTTCCTATGTGACTTGCATATCTATAAAGTCTCATTCATCAAAAAAGTTGAATAATGGGATTTCAGGTTGCCACAATAATCTAAAGTTTACTTTTGAGAAGTACTTTCAATCTTTTAATGGATTGTAGGTCACATTAAAATCTCCCATTACTATTATATGAAAGCCTTGTCAGTGTTTTATTTTAATAAGACTGATTATCTTATTCTGTATCATTTTGCATCTTAGTTTGTCTGAAGAAATATAGATTTGTATAATATAGATCATTTTTTTTTTATAAGTATATTGATAGTAATAATATATCTTTCTTTTTTAACTACTGATATAATCTTTTTTCCAGATCTTTTTTGATTAAAAAATTGACTCTTGTCTCAAATGGTATGTTTTTGTTGATACTATGAAAGTATTTGTAATCTTTTTGATTGTTAAAAGTCTATTATATATTAGCTTCTATCAATTTTGTTTCACATAACCCCAGTATGCCTATTTCTTATTCTAGTATCTCTTTAATTAGGTTTTATTATTTTGTTTTATCTGTAATTCCTCTAATATTGTGTGTATTTATTTTGATCACTTTTTTATCTATCTCATTCTTTTCTTTGATTTTTGCTATTGATCTATATCTATTATTATTAAAAAATTTTTTCAGTTCTTCTAATAGAAATGTTATGATATTTATGCTCCCCTTTTCTTCTATTCTGTTACTACTTTTTAAAGTTTATTTATTATCCATATTTGTGGTTTTTGATGATAAAGCAATGGCTGTTGCTTCTCTTAATAGCTATTAAAGACTGGTGTATCTTTAGAAATAGTTTGCTCTCTTATTATTGAGTCTTGATCTTCTGAAGCCTATTTGTCCCTCTAAGGTATCTATTTTAGCATGTAGTATTTCTAGGTTAACTAGAATACTCATTAAAGGATCTTGTGTGCTTTATATTTCAGGTCAAGTGTTAATTTCAGAAAATTTATTTCTATAGCTTCATTAATTTCTAATTGATTTTCTATTGCTTTCTATTACAGGGTATTCTTTTCTAGTATTTATTTTATGCCTTATTCTATAATTGCTTTGCTATCAGATCTGTCTCAAATTCTTGAATTTATGATAACTTGTTGAAATAGAAATAGACTCTATTGATTCATTATCAAATTATAAGTCAGATGTTAATTTATTGTCTGCTTATATATTTCTGAATCTGAATCTTGTATTTCTATTTTCACTTTTAAAATTCTATTGTTTTGTTTTGAATGTATATTTGATACTTCATGAGAGACAATGTCCTTGCAAAAAAATATGTTGTTTGCATGCCTTGTTTTTTTTTCTTTTGTCTTAAAGTAAATTACTATAAAGTTATGTTTCTTGAGTATATAAGAATCTTTCAGTATATAACATGCCTTAGCTTGTGTACCATTCAATGTTTTAACTATTGGACTGATATAGGTTTTATCAGTACTTAGGAGTCTTGCTGAGTTGTTGTTTTTTTCAATTAATATTTGATTGATTTTGTTGTTGCTGAGCTCAGATTTAGAAAATATAGCTCTTGTTATTTCCGTACTGGTTAGAATTATTCAAATTGTTTTAGGATTTAGACTAAGATATTTATATTATTTGATATAGGCTTTTACTTATAGTTTTGTATTCACCTTATAGATATGAATATTTTGAACTTCTTCATATCTTTTTAGATATGTTTTTATAAGGTTCTTATTATTTTTCTAATTTATGTCTGCTAAGCATATATGCCAAAGGATAGTGTCTTCTTTGGTTTTAGATTCTTGAATAACTTTTTTATCTAGGTTTTTTTCTGTCCTTTGTTTCTTATAAGTGGTCAGGAGTATTATGTTTTGGATAGCAAAGTGGTCTTTCTTTTAATTAACTTCTTCAATATATTTTATAACATTTTTCCTTTTATATCCAAAAAACTAGCTACTTATTTCTGTCGATAAACTCTTTTTGCAACATGTTTTTTTCTTCTTGTGAAATTTAAGAGTGTTGTTTAGGTATGCCTTGGTTTCATTTTCTATTTCTCCTGAAATATTGGTTATTATTGTACCTAATCTATAAGTTCCTTTCTTTTTTATAAAGTAAGAATTTGTTGGTGATATCATATCTCTATTTCTAGTTGTATAGAAACTATATTTATCAATACATTGTTTTTTTACTATTTTTTAAAGTTTTTTTAATTCCAATTCTTCCATCTTCTATATACAAATAATTATTACTTCATTGTCTATTGTTTATTTATTATCTATTTGTTTGATAATCTTTATTGATTATTGTTTTGATTTATGTTTTCTTTTAGAATTCTTGATAATTTTCATAAATATATTTTCAATATAGGGTTGTAAAAGATCTTTTTTAATCTCTTTGCCTTGTTGCTTAAGATATGTAATATGTTGAGTTAGAATTCATTCCTTGTGGAAAGTAATCATATTGAATCCTAATATCTTAGCTATAATACTATCTAGGATTGTATATATTTTTGGTAATGAAATTACTGATCTATAGGATTCATTATTTCTTTATTTTAATAGTTGTTGTAAGGCCTATAGAGTAAAGTGTTCTTCATATTTTATTGAAAGATTAATTAAAGTGTTTAATATATCCTCTTCTCTTTTACTAACTATCTATAATATATATTATGCTCTCTTATATCTGCTACTGATCTAAATTTACTGATAAGTCATGTGATTTCTTATTTATAATTATCAGTTTTCTATTTTTAGATCATAGATAAACCTTTCTAAGTTTATTGTTATTTATGTTTTTAATTAGATAATACAAAAAAACCTTGTTATATTGTTTTGATGTATTTATTTGTTTATATTGAAGATTCTAACCAGATTTTGCAAATTCTTATCATATTTGTGTAAAATATTGATCAACTTGTTTAGGTCACAAGTTATACATATTGTCAACCTATCCAATTCACCTCTTAGGAATTAGATAGAGACAGAGAACTAGTGTAGGGAAACATCAAGTTAGACTTTTAACATGATATGTAAAAGTTTCTAATTTGGACAATTATAAATGAAGAGATTTATCACTGGTGATTTAGGCAAGAGAGGCAGGACAATAATTTTGGATTAAAGGTAATTTTATTGTTGGATAAATCCTGAGAAGTCTCTAGAGAGAGAATTTCCTCCTTTAAATACATAATTAAGTATATGATATTTGAGAATATAAACTAAGATAAATAATAGTAATAATTATACTATTAGTTTCGCTGGACTATTAAGCTATGTTATTTTGAATAGAACTCAAATATCCTTCGAAAATAATAGCTACATGTGATAAATTAGAACTACAGAATATTCCAGAGTACTTTATGCTAAGTTTGCTAATGACAAAATCGACTATCAATGTTTTAAAAGTGTTCTGAAAAATCTTTACTGTCAAGTGACCAAAAGGATCATGATATGTTGATCTGAGATACTGAGATTATCCTGGGTACTAGGGAGATTATATAGTGAAATTTTATAGTTCAACAATTCCCTTCAACTAATCTGCAAGTTCTACGAATTAAGCATCAATTAGGGATTGGAATTCAGCAGCTATTATTTTGTAGATATTTTTAAGAATTATTTTTCTTATTCTTATGATTTGTTCTATTCCTGTCTTCTCAAAAAGGTAATAGGTCCGGATACAAGCTCATTTGTAATATGTAGATACTCGATTACATAAAAAGTCATGTTGATAATGATTTACCACTTGATCCAATAATTCTCCTAATAGATAAGCATGCATCAAGATCATTTGTCAATTTTTGGTTCTTGTTGTCCTTTGTAGATGTCTGTACTTGATTAGAACCTGTACTTCTAAATATTGCATGATATCTGCATGGGATAAGACTACATTCACATTTTCAGGAGTTGTTTCAAGGAAATTATCCATAATTTGATTGACAATAGTATTTATTTTGGAATTGTTGCACGTTTTTGAGATGTTAAAATAGTGTACTAAGGAATTGAGAAAAACCTTGTCTATTTATATTCATCAAAACTTGTTTTGTGTTCCTGATCTTTGTATGTTTGTGTGATATATTTAAGGATCATATCTTTTGAGTTTTTAGAATAATATATTCTATCTATCATAAGCAAAGTCATCATACCAAGAGTCCATAAACAAAAACATATCACTGCCACTTCCTCTTCCTCCAGATGAACCAGAAGCTTCCAACCTATTGATAATCATAACTTGTTTTGTGAAAACCTTTCTCTCAAAAAGAAGATAGAGAACTTGCATCACCAGTTTGATAGGCTCCAAGAAACCAATTCTGTTTTGTGTGACAAGTATGAGAGCTTTTTAGCAGACCTTCAAGATATAACTGGTCACCACTACTACCTCACACATATGGAACTAGAGAGAGAGAACAATAATCTTTGTCAGTGAATTCATTTCCTGAAGCAACATCTCCAATTGCAGGACATGGAAGCTTCTCCTCCGTTGAACAGGTCTTTCTCTCATATGCCCTACTAAGTCTGTTTCTTTATATTTGTTTAATTACTAAAATCATGTAGTAGCAGTTGTGATGCTCCCTGGGCCAGCTGAAATAGTGGTGCAGTTGCTCTCTGGGCCACTATTATTTCACTATATTTTTTTTCTATTCTTTTCTTAAATGCCTTAATTCTTTTAGGTTTTCTGTTCAGGTGACTCAAATAGTTTTCATTGACTAGAAGATGACTCTGGTGACTAATAGTCTTGTAAAACTATTTATAGTTCCTATTCTTCTCAGTCATAATACTTCTTCAAAAGATGGGTATTGATAGAAGCAGCCAGTACTTTTCCGTCCAAAGTTCTCAGCTGATAGGGCACTATTTGAAAAAATATTGTAATTATAATAAGGTCCTTTCTACTTTGGTTTCAATTTCCCTGTGAAATGTTTGTCTTGCGCAGTATCATACATTAATATTTTGTCACTTATTTTGGATATTGAAGCTAGGTTTTTCCTTTGGTTGTGATACTCCTGTTTTCATTGACTTCTCTGGATATTATACCTGGTAGCTTCTCTTTTTTGTGATAGTTCTTCTATCAGAATGAACAGTCGTGATAGAATATTTTGTTTAATTACTTCTTCCATTTCTATAGGAGAGATTTGGGGTTTTCATTTATATACCAAGTAAAAGGGAGTCATTTTCATGGAGGATTGTTTGGCTGTTCTGTATGCAAATAATTCTGGTGCAATGTAGTTATCCCAATTTTCTTGTCCTTCTGTTAGTTTAGTCAATGCTTCATATAAAGTTCTGTTGAATTGTTTTACTAGTTTATTAGTTTGGTGATAGTATAGGATAGATGATAAATATTGTATTTTGAATTTCTTTAATAAATTATCAACTATTTCATTTCCAAAATAAGTTCCTTGATCTGAAAGTATTTGATTTGGGCATCCATGTCTGTAAATAAGTGTTTGATATATAAATTCAGCTACTCGTTTTCCTGTTACTTCTGAAATTGCCTCAGCTTCAGGCCATTTAGTAAAATAGTCTGTTACTACCACAATATATCTGTTGCCTTTTTTTGTGTATAGTAAAGGACCAACGATGTCTATTCTGATTTTTACAAAGGGTTCTTCAATAGGAATGGGGTATAAAGGACCAGGTATTCTATATTTTCCTCATCTTTGATATCTATCACATGATCAGATATAGTCTTTTATGTCTTCAAACATTTGTGACCAGAAATATTGACATCAAACTTTTTCAAACACCTTATCAACACCTATATGTGCACAGTAGGATGGTTATGAAGTAGATATAATACTGGTTCTATTTTATGTTTTTGTAAAACTTTGAGAAGTTGATTCTGCATTTTTCTTCTTCTGTCTTTTCTATAAAGTATATTGTTTTTAATTTTGAAAAATTTGCTTTTGGCTTATAATTGTTGTTGTTGTGTTTTGTTAAGATTTAATGGTAGTTTGTTGTTTTGTAAATAGTTTTTGAGGTGATAGTAGTGTTGAGTATCCATCTTGTTGTATGTTTGCCAGGACACTGACTCCTGGACTGTATTTTCTTTAGTATCAGATTTGAGTAGTGATACTATAAATAATTAATATTGGATTTCAAGGTTGATGCTGGTTCATCAAACAGAGTTGTATAAATATCATGGGGAATGATTATTAAATTCTTATAAATATTCTTCGGAGACTTATTCATTCACAGAAAGCCACCAATATGTGTTTATCAATTGTGGAGATGTCTCAATCATATGATTAACTTTGTCAGAGATGATTTCATTTCATTCTGAGTTTTCTGTATATTCAGAAGTGATTTTTGTCACCTCTTTTTGTTTCCCCTTACAGATACAATCATCTTTAAATAGCTATCTGTTTCTGTCAAAAACTTTTTGACATTGTTTGCAATAAGCATATATATGATAATCTGATGCCCTTTCATCACAAATATTATACTATTGCTCAGCAATAAACCAATGATCTTCAGTTTGGCATTCTTGATCTCTTGTAAAACATTTTTGTCTTGATGATTCATCCTCTTCAGAGATAAACTCTATATGTGATTAATAAGTATCTTGATCTAGTATAAGGATAGGAGTTTTATCCTTATACATTCGGGACATAGTATCTGCATTGTTATGTTTTTTCCTAGCCCTATGGATAACAGAATAAATGTAGGATTCTAGGCGAAGAATCCATCTTACTCTTCTTCCTTTTAGTTCAAATGTCTTTAACCATTGTAAAGCAGAATGGTCAGTAATCAGATAGAAATAATTTGTTCCTAGATACAGATGGAAGTGTTCCACTACCCATACAACAGCTAAACATTCAAGTTCAATTGCTACATAATTTTGTTCTGCTCTTATTAAATTGCGACTAGTATATGCCACAGCATATTCTTTATTTTGATCATCTTTTTGGGCAAGTACAGCACTAATGCCAGTTCCTGAAGCATCAGTGTGGACATAAAAAGCATTTGGAAAAATTGGGATATCTCAAAATTGGAGTAGTGATTAAACATCTTTTCAAAAATTTGAAGGCTTTTTCTTGAGCTTCTGTTCATTCAAACAATGTATCCTTTTCCAGTAGTTGATTTAGAGGCTTAGCAATCATAAAAAAGTTTTTGCTAAATTTTCTGTAATAGGAGGCAAGTTCTAAAAATCCTTTGACTTGTCTTACAGTGTAGGGTCGTAGATAATCATAGACCTTGTTGATCTTTTTATCATCAGGTTGGATTCCTTCACGATTAATTTCATAATCAAGAAGTTTTACATATGGCAGGAAAAAGTGACATTTTTTTGAGTTTAACAATAGATTGGTTTGCCTAAGGACATCTAGAATAATGTTGATATGCATGCAATGATCTTTAAATGTTTTGGAAAAGATAGTAATATCATCCAAATAAACTTCAACAAATTTCTCTTTGAATGGAGCAAAGACTTAGTCCATTAGTCTTTAAAAGGTTGCAGGAGCATTGCATAATCCAAATGGTATAACATTGAACTCATAGAGTCCAAACTTTGTGATAAAAGCAGTTTTCTTTTTGTCTGCATCATTCATAGCTACTTGCCAATAGCCACTTGCGAGATCAAGGCAAGAAAACCATTTAACACTATTAAAAGTTTCTAGGAGATCATCTACCACTAACATAGGATAGACATCTTTCTTTGTAACTTCATTTAACTTTCTATAGTCAACATAAAGCCATTTCTGGTTATTTCTCTTTGATATCACTACCACAGGAGAAGACCAGGGGCTAGTAGTTGGGCTGATAATTTCTTTTTGCAACATGTTCGTAATTTCTTTCTTGAGAATTCCAACTGATTAAGAGAGACTTTATATGCTCTTTGTTTGATTGGTTTCGTATTATCAGTATCAATGGTATGGGTTACCACATTGATTCTTTTCAAATCACTGGTTTGTCCTTCTTTAAAGATACTTTCAGCAAAAACATCTTTATTTTTGTACAAGAGGTCTTGTACAATTGCTTCTTGTTCCTTAGATAAAATACCTATGTTTGAGGTATTAGGTTCTTTATGAGATGCTTCTAAGAGATATACAGCTGGATTTTCAGATAAACTGTCTTCCATGCATATATTAGAAGTATATTGTTATGGGTCACGTGGGTGACGCGATTTATGCGTAATGGTCTAGAATCCAAAAACCCAAAAGTCTGGCATGAAAGATTGAGTGTTGCAAGGTAAGA
>CAJVPT010005441.1:0-12182 GCA_910592055.1 Acaulospora colombiana | reverse complement strand
GTGTTTGTCTCTTTGCCGTTTGATTTTTTGTGACTTTTTCCAAGAATTACCATAAAAGGAAATTTTGAAAAAAAAAAAAAAGGATCTACGGGAAAGAGTTGCTATTTAAAAATTGTTAAAGTTAAAATTTATAATAAAAATATAATAAATGAACTCAAATTTTTGAAAACAACTATATATATATATATATAATAGAATTTTTATTATTAATATTATTTAAAATGATTTTATTTAAATAATAATAAAATTTTTTAATTATTCAAATTAAAAAAATTATTATTAAAGAATTACTAAAGTAATAAATAAATTTATTATGATTTAATATATATTATTAATTACTATTCAAATTATAAAAGTTATATATAAAGATATAATATAACCATTAAATCAAGATTTTGAAAATTATTTAAAAAATATCAAGTTAAAAAAAACTTAAGTTTAAAATTAATAATTATGTATTGCAATTTTTAAAAATAAATATATAAACTTTAGATTATAATTTTGATAGAATTAAAATTTATAATTTCAATAGAAATTATGATTTTCGCGATGTCACTGTTCATTTAATACTATTAATAACAGCAATTTAAATAATTGCAAAATATTTATTTATACATTTTTTTGTCATACGATTTGTTGATCTATTTTTTTTTTGCATTATAAACCATAATAGAAAATGATTTTGCAAATCTTTAATCTACAGTATCTCTAATAAAATATACGTATATGGGTATTGTAAAAATTCCTTAATTTTTTAAAAAAGGTAGCGCCCTGCTTGTGTAATAAGTGTCGGCATGTTGAACTTTTACCGCCATGAATAAAAAAAAAAAATAATAATAATAATAGATAAAGAAAAAAAAAATCACACAAAAGGTTACTCTCGTAGAGTATATAGTCTTTGATTCATAACATAAAGCATTTATGCGATTATTAATTTGTATTAATTGTACCTTTTAAATTACTTTAGCACAGGCGAACTATGAAACTTAGTTGTAATACGTATGTGCGTTTTTTTGTTTTGTTTTGATTTTTTTCAATAAAAAAATAGGATAATCACAAAAAACCATCTGCACGGTCAAAACATCCGGTTAATAAGAAAACACAATACGTAACCTTCGTAAACCCTATGGTAAGCTTTAAGCCGGTTGCTTTTTGTGATCACCTATAAAAAAGATTAATGTAGAGGCGGGCACTCACTGTTTTCTATGCATATGGGAATGGCAACAATAAATAAGGTTTACGAATGCAGCACGATCATGGTACAATACGACAAAACTTTCTAATACTGATACGTATGCATCATGCCATCCACGCTTTAACATCACATGTCATTGTTCTCGGGAAAACTATTATCAACACAGGTGTAGAAGACAATTCACCCTTATTGTATTAGATTTCAATTCCATTTATCCATGTTCAATAAATGGCGCAAATTAGTTGTTAATGATGACTCAAAACTTTTGTCAATTCAAGCAGTAATCATGTCTTGGCAAACAGTTTTCATGCACCATCGGCCAGGGTACCCTTGCCCTTGAGTACGTAGCTGTCTAGTGCTAGTACTCAAGCATTTGTGCGCATACATTTCCAATTAAAGTCGAATATCTATATGCTCAAACAACGGTATACACATAAAAATTTGATGAAGCTGTGTTCCATATTAAAAAAAAAATTCAATTTTCGTGTCATCAATGGAATGTTATAATATTTGTACAAAGCACGTATACCTTTCTTCCGTCTGTATGACGGCCTTTCCTTTGTATTTCATTTAGCAAAGATGTATTTAAGCAGTTGGTTAGATTTGATTAATTTTCCATATTCCTTATTCGAATAAATTACACGTAACAACTTTATAAAAGGAAATTTTTGAATAGTAAACTCGAAATTTGAAATCGTCACATGATACCTTTCGCATGTAGAATGTTTCGTATTATAGGCCAAAGTGTTATCGAAACTTTGACAACGATTATTTTATTTATGTGCTATTGAATATGCAATTGTATTAATAAATATCCGAATTAGACTTGTATTTTACTAACAGGGATAGCCCTAGTCGTATTCTTATTGAAGTACCGTAGTCATTTTTGGCATACCCATCGCCGCGAAACTAGGATACATGCATCACATGCAGTGTGTGCGGGTCTTTAATATTTCATGAGGCATTTATTTTTGGTGTTAAGTTTATCATTACAATGCACACCTTTTGTGAACCAACTTTGATCTGATCCTCTACATTGGTTCTTTTTAAATCGTTAGGATTCCAGAGTTTGGTAATCCACGCTTTTATTTATCGATCCCACACTATATAATATATTCATATCTTTACATACACAAATTTAACCTCACTATTTTAAAGTTTCTGTTGTCTGGCGGATTGAAATTCGTCGGTATTCTTAGCAAGTGATAAATTGTGCAAGCTATATAATTGAAAATTCGATTAAAATATTACTTAGTGTACCTCTCGTTCAAGTTCGCAACGGATGTACGTTTTTTATGAAGTGTAATTCATTGGAAAAGAAAAATAATTTCATTTTTACCAAGTGGCCACGTGAATATCATGACTCTGTTATAATTTTCTGTTAACTCCTTTGTTTCCGTTTTATAAATAAATATACTTTATTATCTTTGAATAACGAATAGCATGTCTCTTATAGAGATTACATAAATTTCCCTTTTACTCATTTATAAAATAACTTGCTAAACAGAAAGCACTATTTAACCATGACTTACGACACAAATAGAATTTCATAAGTTTTGAAAATGTCGGTCCTTACAATATCAGCTTTCATAAAATCTCGATCGTCTCGTCCGCCAAACGATTTATAACATCTAAGGATGTGATATATTTAACCCCATGTATTGTCTCCATCGAATAGCACTTCTACAAAACTCGGTTTTTCTGATGGTTTTGTGGGGTCAGGAAGAAAAGAAAGACCTTGGAATAGGAAAAGAGAGACATCTGTTAAGTGGTGTGGATCTTGTGTAGGTCTCTGAGGTTGAGAGATTCGTCGTGAAAGTGAATTAACTTGCCGTTGATTATCAGACATAGCCTCTTAAAAGTTATTATGCCAGACGATTGGTGTAAAGTTTAATGTATATTGCTTATGAAAGTATTCGAATATTGTATATTGAATGTAGAATAAACTTGTAAGCGACTTATGAGACTCCTCTTATATTTAGATATACATGTAATTACGTAGTCCGATTCGATTTGCACTTCAAGTAATTACGCGGCCGAAAATCAAAGTTTGGAATATATATATTTTTTTGTACTCGCTTGAAATAGATTGTTTCTTTGCACGACATGAAAATCCATAGCTGCATATGTTACTGCGGTCTGCTATTACCGAATTTACTGGTTCGGGGCATGTACGTATTGTTGTCAAAAGTATCCGCATTATTGATTTTCCCGAAATGGTTAGCTTATTTTCCGCTTGCACCGAACCCGTTTAAACTCGAGCATCTTTTAAATCCTGACTGGGAAGGAAGTTCATCGTTGACACATTGCGATTTATGGTCATAATTGATTTATTGTACTGTACATCCTGTAAATACTGTAAATAGCGTACGGTACAGTACGTAATAAAAGCCCAATATAATAATACCACACATTGATAATAATTAATTAGAAATAGGAAATTACCGCGTACCCACTGCGGCTTTCAAAATAATTCTTTTTTTATACTTTGATTTTCCGATTCATAATTTATCATAACGCAAATTATATGTAACATAAAATATGTTCGACAATTGTGAACAATAGGTGGCATATTTTACCGCAAATGTATTTATCACTGTGCATGGAGTTGTTTTCTTACTTATTCTATTATATTTCAAAAATTTGTTCCGGGGAAATACAGATAGATGAAATTTGATTTTTAAAGTAATGTGAATTCCTATTAATTCGTCAGAAAACACTCATGCCTATATCTTCGTTGTGTCGATAGATTCGGGTGGTTTTCTTTCTTATCATACGGTTAACATATAGTTTTTGTTGGATTCAAACAATATCAATCTCTAATCTCTATCATACGAAGTTGCACAAATTAGTGGACCCAAAAGCTAACAAAGAAAAATTTATTTGGGGTTGTCGCATATGTAAGCGCATAGTTTTATATGGGACCTCCAACTGTCGCATACAGTATATACAATTGGATGGTAGAAACATAAATTATTGTAAATAATTCACTTATTATTTTACAGTAATTCCCCGTCGCTGTATTTAAAAGTTATAACCAACATATAATCTTGTTTATCCGAATATGTCAGTACATCATATATTATGCAGATCATTTCTAAATACGTTTATTAGTTTATTTTTTATTAATTCGTTAAGTTTACGAATCATATTTATGAAAGCAATGGTAGCATGTACAGCCAATTCACTTTTTTTTAAAAAAATAAAGTATACATATACTATAATAAAATATAATATAATTATGCAACGAAGCATGTAAATGTGCGAGACAAATATCTATGTAAGTAGATTTATTTAAGAAAACTATTAATAAAAACAAATTATATATTGTTAAAGGCCAAAGAAGCAAAACCGCCTTGGTCACGTGATTGACGATTGTGGCACGATAAAAGCTTACTCAATTGCCGTACTTCCTAACAAGGAAGAAATATGTGAACAATCTATTCATTACAAAAAAGTAAAACACTATGTGCTGAGATAATAGTAAATGAACGGACCACAAAGTAATTTATGCATGACATATTATATATATTTTTTTTTAATCCACCGTCAGGCTGACACGGCTTATCTTTATTGTGTATTTAAAATATTATACAATTTCAAAGATTTTCACATGACAGCTCACCCGTCTTAGAAGTTTAACTTCTCTAGATGCAACTTAGGAGATAATATTTTGCTCTCTTAATAACTTGGATTATCCTTTAGTTATCAAGTTCATTGCTTACAGGTCATCACTTTAATTATGCATGACATAATATTAGAATAGTCAGTATAATTATATAATATGTAAATTATAAATTTATAACAGAATGTTGTTATAAGTAATTTAGAGAAACTATCTTAAAACTTACCTAAATATTTTATGCATTTATTTTTATATGGCTTTGTTTATATAATAAAGAATAAGACTTTTCTATTTGTAAATTATATAAGTCTTTGACTATTAATAATAAACTCACTAATTAGTCATACTACAATATATACATTAATTAATAATCAAGCATTATATTGTATAGCTTCTTCTAGTTATTTTTTATTTTATTTATTTATTTATTATATATATAGATATATTATACATAATTTTATATAATTTATAATATATAGACAAATTTCTAAAATGAATACTATACTTAATCAATTTAAGAAATAGTTATTAGAACATTAATATTATTTTATTTGCTATTTATATATAATTAATAATGAGTATCTGCTAATCTTCTAACTATACATAAAAAAGATATTTGCAAGAATTTTTTTTTTGCTTCATTGCTAAAAAGTTTTAAACATTTTCTTTGAAACTCTTTAAAAAGTAATTTCAAAAGTTACTTCTATCCTCCTTTATTTATTTGCAATTCTCTTTAATCAAAAACTTGACTTCTAATAATCAAAAACAAGTTAAGTAATACCTTTAATACCAATGACAAGAAAGTTCACAAAAAAAAGAATCAATAATGAATACCTAAAAGTTTTCTCTATCTTTAAAATAGAAGATATATAGAAGTTTTTAATAATAGAAGTGCTTATTTTTTCCTTTCAGTATTTGTTAGCTTTTTAGAGCTAACAGCTTTATAGTTTTCTAAAAAATATTGTTCATCATATTTTAATGCTGAATTTTGAATAATATAAATCCTTACTAAAAATAGTTATTGAAATAAATATATTAGTTTTAGGAAAATAAATAAGCTTCTATTGGTTATACTTATATATTTCTATTAAATCATGGATAATATAGTAAAAAAAGTTCTAGAAAAAGTTTTTCTTCAACTATATATGCTCAATCCAGGAAATAGTTATAATATCAAAAGATGGAATAAATTTATACAACGAAATTCTATTCTTTTCTAAGTTCCTCAAATAATAAAAAGGCTTCCTAAAATGAAAACTGAGATTTTTAATTTTTTTTGGACTATTTTAATCTAGTGCATACTTAAATGAAGACTCATTCAATGTTATAAATAATAATAAAAATGAATCTTTCCAAGGTCCAAATAAAGCAAAAAAAAATATTTTAATCAGGAAATACTCCTTTTGAAAAGAGGTTGTGAAATGAGCAAAAATCTTTTGAAAAGCTTTAATTTATTTTTTGTCTTCTACTTTTCCAGTATTAACTTTAGCAATTCATTATTTTTCAGGATAATTAATAGTAATAAATTGTTAATAATAACTCTGATAGACTTAAAAATATTATATTAATTTACTAGAAAAATATAAAATTGTTATCTAAATCCAACTTTAAGTATCTAATTGAGATTTAATTTTGTTTATTCTAAACTAGCCTAGACACCTTATATTTTTAAATAATATAGTCTTTCAATTAATAATATACAAAAATAAACTAGTCATTATATGAAAAGGTTTGTGGATTATTTGAATATTTTTTTAAATTTCTTAATAAAGACAAGCTATTTCAATATAATTGTGAATTAATTAAAAAAATAATTAATAATGAGTACTATATTATAAAATTCAAAATCATCAAAATAAAAAAAAAACTCTTTTTTGCAGATTTATTTTTTCTAAAAAATTACCTTTTATAATAATTTTAAAGAAAAAGAAAAGGTAAATGGAGAAATACCATCTCAAAGAGAACTTCAAAGCAAAATAGTCCAATGGAGGTCTAATTATAATAATAACATTCTTACAAGAGGTAATGCAAACAAATTACACAAAGAAACACAATGTGAATAACAAAGGAAAACATTATAAACAAAGAAAAAGCCAAAGAGAACAACTAAAGAGAAACTCAGTTTGAAGACTTTAACAGTCAATACATATCTCAAGACCTATCAAAACAAGTTACAACATCTAAACCTTTTCTTGAAATTAATCAAAGCACTGATTAGAGTGAAGAAGTTGAAGAAAACATTACAGTTACCAAAGATCTAACAGTAAACCAGTCTGATAACACTACAACAACATCAAATACAAAAATACAAGAAGTAATTCTCTCAAAACCAACTAAAGAAACATAAAGAGAAGTATGCATAGATGACCAAGACATGGAAATTGAGATAGAACAAGATCAATAAACATCAATCTCAAACTAGCAATATATTAGTGCCAAGGAAAAACAAAAAGAAGATATTCGAACTACCAAGCCAAAACTCCTTTCCCTTTGATAAAACCATCCACTATAGCAGAGAGAGAGCCAAGATTAATATCACCACTATAGATTTGTCAGGCAAAACTACAGCTCAAAAATAACTTTTCTCATCAAGACCTTGAATTTGTTGGAAGGACTTATGACAATTTAAAGTAAAAAGAAAAAAGAGTCAAAATACACCATCACTTTTTTTAAGTAACAAATAAAAAGCAATCAAGATTTGCAACAATCTATTACCTGATACAGATAACAAACACATGACTCTCATGAAATACAAAAATCTAATCCTAAAACAAGAAAACAGTATCAGAGTATGGGACATTCTTCTGAACATCAAACTCATAGAAGTGCAACAATTCTTCATCAAATATAAAGTAATTAGTAACATCACAATGTCAACACAGCAAATGTGGCAGACAACAATGATCACATATACAAAAAAAGAGGACAAAGATGCCCTAATTGAAAAATAGAATATGTCCCTCAAAGCTAACTCAATAAGAATTTTTAATACACAATAGAATGTAAATCAAATGAAAGCATATGGACAAATTGCAACAAAACTTACTAATTTCCCATCCAACACTACTGCTTTTAATCTAAGAAGAATATATGAACAAATCAAGGCCAAGATCTGCTATATATCAAGAAGAATGTCATATTAATGAAAAAGATTTACAGTTATTAGTTTCAGTAATTAGGAAGAATTAAAAACAACCATCTTACAAGAATTCCAACTGGAAGATTTTAACTGTACTTGGCAACCCATTGAAGCAAACTGTACACAATTTGTAACATCCCAAAGTATTTACTCAATGGTTACTCAATTAAAAAAAGAAGAATACAATAGAAGGAATACAATAAGGAACAAGTGAACAAGTTTGGAAAACTATATAACAAGTTTAGATCTGCATGCACTATCCAATTAGAAATCAAACTAAAACCCTACAACATCACTCAATCAAGCCTAGATCTTATGTAGCAGCCACCAAATCTAATCAAAATTAACCAAAAAAGACTCAAGAGAGTAATTTAACACTTACTGACATTATGATCATTCTAGAGAAATCAAGAATAAGATTGAAGAGATAAAAAAAAAAACATTAGTGACCTGAATAAGAGAGTATACAACTTAGAAATCCCAGAAGACAACTTCCCAGACACTATAGAAACAGAGAACAAAGAAGAAGATCTATTAAATCATAATAGGACCCTACTCCTCAACCAAGTGCAAAAGAACACTTTAACATTTGAGCTCAATAACAACAAATTCATGAATTTATAAGTAGAATAGATCAAAACATGTACAAGGTACTCAGTGCAATTTCAGAACTAATTCTTAATGCATCCTCTCCTCTCCAAAAAATAATCAATAAGCAATACACCAGAACATTAATACTGGAAAACATAATATATAATAATGGCAAAACACAATATAGGAAGACATTCAAGGACAAATAAAAATAAACCCATCAAACACTACCTCCTACCTAAATAATCATGCATTGAAAGACAACTCCAACAACAATAATACAACTACACACACTAAAAAAAACACCTAATATCTGATATGGCAAACTATAGCTATCAACATTCAAGACCTAACAAATAAATGCAAAAGAAAGACCTAATTTATCTGGTGTATAACAAAGTAATAGGATATTATCATAATAATTGAGACCAATGGTGCCCATCAACAATCAAAATATTATTAATATTCTTAAGGAACTGTCTAATTGGATCATCTAGAGTTATCTCTTGCCACTTGGTTTTATTTATAATTTAGTGTAAAGTAAGATCTTTCTATTCAATCAGTAGAAATTTTAAGGCTTCCTTAGCTAAGGTATCTACTTCTTTATTATAAGAGGCATTTGAGTGTGCCTTGACTTTTGTGAGCTTTAGATCTGTTTTTCTTTTTTATTAGCTCTACTATACATACCTATAGGAACCAATTTTTTTCTTTGGGCCATCTCTTGTATGTCCTTTTTGAGTCTTCTTTTTCTAAGAATTTCCACTTGAAAATATATACTTGACTATCTGTAAAGATCTTCACCATGCTTTTAATTGGAACTACCAGGAGTATTGTTATGATTGCTATCAATTCTGCTCTTATAAATAAGGGCCAATTATTTTCTCCTGTTTGGAACTTGCTTTCTTTTTCTTCTTTTCCTATTGGATCCAGGCTGCTCCATCTTCATATTTTCTTTTCCATGATTAGTAAGTGATTCATTAGAATAGAAGATTAGTTTTTCTTTAGATCCAAGGTTATGTTGATGTATATCTATTAGGTAATCTTGATATATTCCTTCTCTAATATATTCTTTGATAATAGATTCTTTCCAAGCTTTGATGTTCATATGATTTACTCTATCATTTTGGATCTTGAAAGGACTTTGGTTACCATAAATCACTTCTTTAATCCTTTTTCAAGTTCTAACTTGAGATTGAGGATTTTTAAGTCTTGTATTCTTCTAATGGACTTTCTTGTATTGAGGTATAGTACTATGTATATTTTTTTTATTTCTTTTTCAATGATACAGTTACCATTTAGTGTTATGTCTTCTGAACATCCCAGGTATTTTTATATATTGACTTCTAATCATTGTTGGAATTATGATTGGTAGAATACTCTATTATTACAATATTTTTCTTTTTTTCTTGTCTTAATTTTCAATAAGTTACTTGATTTTTTTTATTTCTTATCATTATCCACAATTTTTTTTTGCTTGTCTCGATTAGGATCTATTTTTGAATACTTTGGTTTCCATTTTATATAATTTTCTCTTCTGGATCTTATAAATTGCTTTAGTTGTTTTCTTGGAAGATTTTTGACTATAATTTGAAACCATTTTGGTATGAATTCTTTGTTTATATCTTGTAAGAGCTGAAGCATTCACCAGTCTCTTATTTTTTTAATTTTCTAATCAATTAACTAATCCAGGTACATCAGTTAATTGTTTTTAAGTAATGGTATAACTTTTTTATATTCTTCTGATGCAAGATATTATCTGATCTAAATGTTTCCCTTTTTCTATTCAAAGATATCTTAACATTTCTAACTATGAAATATTATTCCCATATTCTTAGCAATTTGATCACTTGGAATGGGAAATTATCTTTATCTATTAAATGACTTAAGAATTTGCAAATTAATAAATTGAGTGATTTCCAATTTTTTATCAATGCTTGTTTGAGTTTAATTATTGTTGTGATTCCTGCTGATCCAAAATCATTTAGTCAGTTACAAAGTCCTGTTACTTGGCTTTCTTTTTGTAATATCCAAACACTTTTCAAGTTATATATTTTTGAATAATAGATTATGCTATTGGGCATTGATCTGCATAAACCACTCTTGTTTTTGAAAAGTTTTCTATATGCTATTGTTAAGTTGTTGCATATTTTCCAAAACAATATACTATGTTATATTCTAAATTCTATCCTAAATATTAATACTCTATTCTGAATATAGAGGACTTGTTTGTCTATCACTTTTTTATCTTTAAGGGCTCTTGTTATTATGTTAATTTCTTTAAGCACTTATTCTTTAAGCTCAATTATGGTTTTTTGATTACCTATCAGATTTCTAAGAATATAGCCTGTTCTGTTTTATCAAGCTCTTTAATCACTTCTTTTTCAGTACTTGCCTTTACCTCTTTTGATAGCAGTTAGGATTGTTAATAGTAACTAAAACTAATTTGTTGCCATTTATTTGAGAGTCATTGGCAATATAAAAGATTCTTGAGTTTTCAAAATCTTTTTCATGTTCGTTTTAGATCTTGCTATCTATATTGTATTATCTATAAAGGCCATAGATGTATGCCTTGATTGTAACTTCTTGTAGTCTGTTTTTAAGATCAGAATTCTATATAACTGACATTTTGTGTCCTCTTTATATATTATTTTAGATTTTGTATAGAATAGGGGTTATAGAAAATTCTTTATAGTAGAGGTGGCGTGGTTTTTCCTTGATCAATTTCATCTCCAGTTACTATTGATTCTAATAGATTATTTTTAAATATGATCTGGAATTTTCTATTTTGAAAAAGATTCCTATTATATTTTGGATAGCAAAGTTGTCTTCCTTTCTATTAACTTTTTCAATGTATCTTATAACATTTTCTTTCTCTTGTATCCAAAAAACTAACAATTTATTTTTATTGATAAACTCTTTTCACAACAGGTTTTTTTTTTCTTGTGGAAGTTTAAGAGTATTGCTTAGGTATACCTTGGTTTCATTTTCTGTTTCTCTTGGAATATTGGCTGTCATTGCACCTAATCTATAAGTTTCTTTTTTTTTTATAAAGTAAAGATTTATTGGTGGTACCATGTCTCTATTCCTAGTGGTATAGGAGCTATGTTCACTAATGTATTATCTTTCTACTGTTTTTTGAAGTTTTTGTAATTCCATTTCTTTGATCTCCTGTGCATATATTATTATTACTTTATTGTCTATTGTTGATTTATTATCTATTTGTTCAATGATCTTCATTGGTTGTCACTTTGATTTATGTTGACTTTCAAGATTCTTGATAATTTTTATGGGCTTATCTTTAATATAGGATTGTAGGGGAATCTTCTTTAATCCCTTTGCATTGCATTGTTGTTAAAGATATGTGTTATGTTGAATTAAGATTCATTCCTTGTGAATAGTTGTTATATCTAATTTTAGTATCTTAGCTATAATTTTTTTTTTTTAAACACTGGCTTAGCCTTACTTTATTTGAATTAAGTAGAAATGTACATATTGTTTATGCTAAAACTATCTATGTTAACCAAACTAGTTCGATAGAGAAAGAACTCACCTCGTGGCCTGTTGCCACCCTAATGGGAGCTAACCAGCCAAGGCTGGGCTAGTGCTATATAAAATTGTAAAAATGTGGGAGG